>PVJH01031943.1:0-23198 GCA_004026705.1 Nesogale talazaci
GTTCAGAAGTGATTTTTCAGAGTCGCTTCTGAAATCCGTTTTGTCTTTTTCTTTCCTGTCTTTTCAGTGACCTTTTGCTTTTTTCATGCCTGATAGTCTTGATGTCATTTCACAAAAGGTCTGATCATTGTGTCAAGTCTGTTTTTGAGATCATTTTTAAATTCAGGCTGGATGTGCTGGAAGTCATATTGTGGCTCTTGCCACAATATTTTAATTTTCATCTTGACCTTGTATGTGTTCTGTGTGACTGACTCACAGCGACCCCGGGGACAGCAGGATGACAGCAGCACCAGGTCTTGTGCCTCCTCACACCCGTTCCTATGTTTGAGCCCACTGATGCAGCTGCCGTGTCATTCCATCTTTTTTATTTTTTTCCCCTAACCCTAACCCTAACCCTAACCCTAACCCTAGTCATTCCATCTTGTCTAAAGTCTTCTCTCTTTTACTGCCCTGCTGCTGTACCAAGCATGATGCCCTCCTTGGGGAGTGGTCTCTCCTGGACAGCATGTCCAAAGTACATGAGATGAAGAAGTCTCGCCATCCTTGCCTCTAAGGAGCACTCTGGCTGTTTTTCTCCTGAGACAGATTTTTGGTTTTGCTGTATCTTTGGTTTTATGTTTTTGCTGGTTTCCATATAAGTCAGATCATAAGGCATTTGCCCTCTTGTGACTGATTCCACACCATAAAGTTCTCAAGGCTTAACATGGTGTAGCGCATATCAGAGTGTCATTTCTCTATAAAGATGATGAGTATACTGTTGTATGTATGTACACATCATATGTTGTCTACTCATCTCTTCATTTATCATTTATTTTATTCTGACTTTGGAGACATTTTACTGAGCAAATTAGGTTCTCACTGGGCAACGTCTACACATATTACCTAATGGCCCTAGTTAAAGTTGTCACAGTGTGTCAGCCTTCTTCTTATTTTTATTCTGCCTCTTCTGCTTTCATGGATCTTTCTCATGCCTCCCCTTATCTCTGGTCTGGAGTAAATGTGGACCATGAACTCTCAGCTCTGTCCATCTGCGGATGGACATTCCCGTTGCTTCCCCCTTTGACTGCTGTGGTGTGCTGCAGTGAACATTGGTGTCCAAGTGCCCGTTTTTGTCTGATGGACACATATATGTTTAATAACAGGATAGTTGGGCCATGTGGTAGGTCTGTGTTCAGTTTTTTGAGGAACCAGCAAGCTGTTTCTCACCTTTTTACATTCCCACCGATATTTAATGAGGTTTCCTATTGCTCTGCCATCTCACGGCTGTCCCTTGTCCTCCCCCACCCCTTTAAATCATTGCCATTTTTTTTGAGGGGCATCACTGCCCTCTGGTGGGAGTGGGAGGCCCAGCCTTGCTCCTGGAGAGCTGCTGCTGGATTTGAACCGCCAAGCCGGTGGGCCCCCCGTCCCGCACTCAACCACTACGCCACCTCCTTGCTATTTTTAATGGTTAAAGGAAAGGAGCCCGGTGGGGCAGTGTTGAAGAACTCGACTCTTAACGAAGAGTTGGCAGTTCAAAGTCACGGCCATTGCACGGTGGGAACTGTAGCGATCTCCTTTCACAAGGTGCAATGTGGATCCCTGCGCTTCGCCCTGTGTGATTGCTCTGCGTCAGAAGTTACTTGAGTGCATAGGTTTGGATTTATGGTACGTCCGATCCCATGGGCCTCTCCTAGTGTCTCATGCCAAAGCAAACTGTAACCCCGAACCATTGCCTGGTTTACCCCATGGGCTTCAGGCACTGAAGTGGGTTGCACAGGGGGCGGGGGGAAACTACCTGAGAGCAATGGTTTAATGGCTAATGGCATTGCTTACTGGCCATTTGAAGTCCCTAAGTGGGGTAACTGTTCTATTTTTGCCTACTGCTCCCAAGATGTCATTGGACTCCTCCATGGGTACCTGGGAGGACAGGCTGGGCAATCTGCCTTGTGAAAGGCCACGATTGTGAACACTCCCCTCTGCACTCGGGGGGTGGGAAGGGTGGGGGGTGCCGGGGGTGGGGGGTGCCGGGAGTCGGAATTGAGAATTGGCTCCTTAAGTGGCTGCTCTGGTGAAGTTTCTGTTAAGTTTGACCATGTTAACATTGGCTGGTGTGTGTTCTCATTGTTAAGCTATGGAAATGTTTCTATATTTTAGGTGTTAAACGCTTGTTGGTTTCCCAAAGGTTTTCTCCTGGTCTGTAGGCTATCATTTTACTTTGTGTTTAAGCCGCTCTTCCCACGAATCTGTTTTGCCACGTGTGCTCCCGCCTTGCTTGTCATATCTGGTAGCCTGTGGCTAAAACCGGGTCCCGCTGCTTCGCCCCTCCATTGTCGTCTAAGAATTTCATGGTTTCAGGTTTCAAGTTCTGGTTCTCGATTGGTTTGGAATGGATTTTTGTGTGCCCTGATTCTCCTCCTTGGTGTGGAAGCCTAATTTTTCTCAACACCATCTATCTCAGACACTCTTCCTTCCGCTCTGAATAGTCTTAGCACCCTTGTGGAATATCAGTCGACCACAGGTAGATGGATTCCCTTCAAGCTTTCCAATTCTTTCCTGTTGGTCTGTATGCCTATTATTATACCAGGGCCATACTGTTTTAATTATTAGGACTTTATACCAAAAACCCTGCTGCCACCTAGTTGATGTTGACTTATGGGAACTTCTGTATAGGGTTTGTGAGACTAAATCTTTCTGGGAGCTGGAACCCTCTTGTTCTATAAGTCCTCCTACTTTATTCTCTTTAAAAATTGCTTTAGTTATTCCATACACATATAAGGATCGGTTTTTCTCTTTTCTCCAGAAGGCTGTTGGAATGTTGATGGGGATGGCACTGCGTGATAGCTCACCTTGAGTAATATTGACGTTTGAAATATGTGACGCCTTTCAATTCATGAAAGGCCTTCCATTTACTTAGGAATCTTTTTGCCAATATGACAATGTGCATTTATTTCCAGGCTGATAATTTAATGTGTGCTTACTTCCAGGCAGATAATTTGCAGGCTTATTCAGGATGTCTCATCTAAAACATCTTCAGCTCAGATTACTTTCAGTCATGCAACTGAGAGCTGGTCGGGCTTGGGTGGTTGACGTGTTTCCTCCAGACGGGTGTTGAGGGCTCTGGCTAGGCGGCCTTCCAACATGACCACATCCTCAAGGAAGGGTGTTACACACCAGGGAGCCTTCTCTATTCTCACTTGCATGGCCACTAAAAAATCTGTTGACCTCCCAGGCCGCCCACTCCAGCCCCTACTTAGGTTTTCCGTAATATTTTTCTTTTTAGTTATGCTTTATAGTTTCCTGTGTACAAGTCTTTCACTTTGGCTAACTGGATACCTAGCCACTCTGCTCTTTCAGATGCTATTTGTCAATATTTTCTTTCTTTAATTTCCTTCTCCACTTTCAGAGGTAGAAAAAGCAAAGCGAACTCACTTGGGTGTGTTGACCTTGTACCTTGCCGCCAAGCTGACTCTGTGAATGTTCTTTGGATCTTTTGGCTTTTTCTACATAGAAGGTTATGTCACATAGTAAAGGAGTTTGTCTTCTTCCTCCCTCTGTGGACCCCCCTTGATTATTTATTCATCCCCAGACATTTGTCCTTCCCAGGGCTTCCAGACAGTGTCAAGCAGTAGTGCAAGGAGCGGCATCCCTTTCCTGTTCATGATTGTGGAGGGAAAGCTTAGTCTTCCATGTTTGCTGTAGGTTTTTAGAAATGTTCTTTATTATATTGAAGGACTTCCTATCTATTTCCATCTTGTTGAGGCTTTTTTTTTTTTTTAGGTCAGGAAAGGATGCTGAATTTTGTTCAATGTTTTTTCTTCATCGATTAGAACAATCCTGTGGTTCTTTTCCTTTGTTCTATGGGTGTCATGGGTTACAGTAATTTTCTGTTGTCAGCCACGCTCGCATTCCTGGAGCACATTCCACTTAATCATTATGTATCATGAGTTCTTGGATCCAGTTTGCTAATATCTTGTTGAAGAGTTTTGCATCTATTTTATAAGGGAGATTGGACTGCAGAGGTTTTTTTAATCTTGTTTTTTCCCCTTTGTGATGTCTTTGTCTGACTTTGGTATTAGCTAAAACTTGCCCGAGAAGGAGTGCAGTGGTAGTCCCTTCCCTCCGCTTTCATTTCTTGGAAAAGTTAGCACAGGATTGAAGTCACTTCTGTAAATGTTTGGTAGAATTCCCCAGTGAAGCCACATGCTCGAGGATTTTGAGAGAACTTGGGGTTACTTTTCACTTGTTGCGCGTCTGTTGAGGTTAATGAGGTCTTTCTGAGTCTGCATACAGAGAGAGAGAGAGAGAGAGAGAGAGAGAGAGAGAGAGAGTGTGTGTGTGTGTGTGTGTGTGTGTGTGTTTCAAAGATGTTCCGTTTCCTTCCACTGCGTCTAATATTTTGGTGTCCACGCTTGGATGGGGACTAGCTTGCCAGGCCTTTCTTCTGAGGTGCCTGGGGGTAGACTTGAATCTCTGACCTTTTGGTGAGCAGCAAAGCGTGTGAACTGTTATACCACCCAGAGCCTCCTTACTGTCTCTATAGTGTTGTCTTTTCCAGAAAAATCATATAGCATTGCACCACGTATAGCCTTTGCAGACTGGCTTCTTCCCTTTCAGCGATGCACCTGCAGGTGACATTGTGGGAATGCCAAGGACCAAGAATGGCGGTTTGTGTTCTTTTGTTATAGCCGCCCCTTGGCACCTCCCCGCCCTCCCTTCCCTGTAGCGCTGTCATAACTGACACTCTTCTGTGGTTATCTTCTTCTTTCTCGACCTCTCTCTCCAGAGGAGCAACCTCCTTCAGGCCGGGTCCTTTTCTTCTTTCTTACTTGTTTGTCCTGTGGCTAAAGTAGGGGCTGGCATGTTGCAGAGGTGCAGTAACTGTGAGTTGAAGGCACGCTTTGAGTTCAAGGTCTGGGTGAGGGCTGGCGGGAAGAGTGAGGAGGAAGAAAGAGGCTAGCTTACCCTTAGGTGCTGAAAGCAATGCGCTGTAGTTCTCAGAGAGGCAGCGTTACCCTCCCAGGGTCATGCAGCCAGGACCTGATCAGGGAGAGGTTTGAGCCCAGACCTGACGGGGCATCTCTTTAAACCGTGTCGCTTATCTCTGTGTTGCCACCTTCAGCCCTCGCTCCCTTTTCTCTCCCTCAAGAACTTCGAGGTGGAAGCTGATGACCTGGTGACTATTTCGGAGCTGGGCCGGGGAGCCTATGGGGTAGTGGAGAAGGTGCGACATGCCCAGAGTGACACCATCATGGCCGTGAAAGTGAGCACACCCCACCCCACCCCTGCCCTGCCCTGCCCTGCCGGGGAGCACAGGAGCTGGGGGTTGCCTGGGAGGTTTCCTGGAGGAGGAGGAGGGGAGGGAGTGGAGCCAGGAGCTGCCTGGGAGGCTGCTTGGATGCGTCAGGCTCTGAGGCCACCGGGCTTCCATTCAGTGGACGCGTGACTGGCTCCCAGCCGAGTGGTCATCCTCCTTCCTAACTCCTGATGGGACAGAGCCACTCAGGCTCTTGGCGGGGGCCTTCAGAGCTCGCTGCAGGCCCCAGCGCGGCTGCCCCTGAGCCACCCCCACGCCTTCCCGCAGCGGATCCGAGCCACCGTGAACTCCCAGGAGCAGAAGCGGCTGCTGATGGACCTGGACATCAACATGCGGACCGTCGACTGCTTCTACACCGTCACCTTCTACGGGGCCCTCTTCAGAGAGGTGCGGCCTTGGCTAGGGGGCCCGTTGGGTGGGAGGGAGAGAGGGGAAGGGGGGCCGCTCATAGACCCCCCCCCCCCCCCCACCGATCCCACTGTCTGTCCAGCTGCCGACTATTATTTTGCCCACTTAGAAAACCCAGGGCGTGTGGGTCCCTCTCGGTTCTTCGAAGCTAGATCCTTGGCTTCCCCTCCGGCTGCTGCTCTCGGCCTCGGGTTCCCCAACTGTCAGGCGTGGTCCGTAACGATCACTTCCTTCTCCAGTGGATGACCCTCCACACGCAGGAGATGACACAGCGCAGGCCTGGCCTGCAGCAAGCACTCTGCACAGGCCGTTGGTGCAGGCTAGAGAGGGCCTTGGCGTGGCTTGAGGGGTGCAGGGCCTGCGGCAGGCAGGGAGAGGGAGTCTGAGCTGCAGGGAGGGGGTTGGTTGGCACAGGGTGATCCTGGGTCTGGCAGAGGTGGGGAAGGCTCAGGTCCAGGAGTGCAGGCAGAGAGGCTGCAGGACCAGGTGCTGCAGCTCGGCTGGCTCGCCTGGCCCGGAAAGCCCTGGTGGGAGGGACGCAGCGGCTGGCATTTCCTCTCTTCTCCCTGGAGTCTGCTACAGAATTCGGGATCCGATAAGGGAGTCCGGAGGTGGCAGGGCAGCGGGCAGGGAGGCTCGATTGCGGCTAAGCAGTGCCTGGAGCCAGGCGTTGGGGGACAGAAGGTGGGGTGAATTGAGGCGGTGTGAGAGCCAGGTGGAAGGACTCGGATAGGGAGCTCAGTGCTGGCCGAGGCTGAGGGCGTGGGCACTCTCTCTGGTGGGCGTGGGCGGCGGCTGGAGGGGTCAGGGTACAGCCTGAGCCAAGTCCCCGTCTCCAACTCCAGGGCGACGTATGGATCTGCATGGAGCTCATGGACACCTCCCTGGATAAGTTCTACCGGAAGGTCTTGGATAAGGACATGACAATTCCAGAGGACATTCTGGGAGAGATTGCGGTGTCAGTAAGTGGCATGATGATGAGGGTCCCCCTTAAATCTACCCCCTTGTGGGTACCGAGTCTGGCCGATGGTGTCCAGGGCAAAGCTAGCCTCTCCTTGCAGCAGCTGAATCTGGGCTAATACTTGCTCCTTCCCTCTACCAGGGGTGCTTGCTGAGGAGGTCCTGGGGCCACATAGACTTGGCGTGTCACCTGAAGAAGGATCTACCTAGCTTCCCCTCTTCTTTTTCCCAGAGCTGCTAGTGGGCTCAAACAGTCAGCCTTTCCCTTAGCTTTCCTGTGCTCAGCCACTGCCCCGCCCCCCGCCCCCTCCACAGAATTCTTTCCTGGTCTTCCCAGGACTAGGAAGATTTTCCCGATGGCCCTGAGTGTTTGTGAACCCCCTGGGGTGGCACACAGGGGTGGACGCGGGGTGAGAGAACAGGAGGGACAGGAAAGAGGAGTCGCATAGGGGAGAGGTTCGCATCCAGAATACAGGCGGCCTGCGGGGAGCGAGCATGCGACAGCAGCGGGCAATTGCAGCATGGACGGACTGGTGGCCCTCCAACCCGTCGTGCCCGTGCCTGTGAGCAAGTCCACTGGGCTCTGCAGGGCTGGGGAGAGGAGCCGGGGGCTACAGAGTGTCCGTGGTGGCCTGGGGAGAGCCTGGTTGGAACGTTGCTGGCTCTGGGACTCCAGAGGGTGGGTCTAGAGGTGAGCATGTTGCTTGTGGAGAGGGGACAGGCTCGGGCAGAGCAGGGGGTAAGGCAATGGCAGAAATCCCCTTCGTCTTGTTTCCCCAATGCAGATCGTGAGGGCGTTGGAGCACCTGCACAGCAAACTCTCTGTGATCCACCGAGGTATGTGGGCAGGGGAGGGCCTCTGAGGGGGCCCCTGAGGTGAGGGGTGGGGTCTCACGGTGGAGGGGGTGTTGCAGGAGCAAGCGTGATCTGTTGGTGTCCATTGTTGTACCCCCATCTCCTGGGCAGGTGGGCTTCTCGGGTGGTCTAGGTGCGCAAACAGGCTAAGAGAGGTTTCTGTGTGGTATGCCAGGGGCTAGGGGGTGGCGTGTGTGTGCTAGGCTCGGAGCCTGAGGCCCAGAACAGGCCTATGGCGCTCAGCATTACGTGGGCACCCCATCCATTGTGGGGTCTCCTGGGGCATATGTGTGTTGCTGGGAGGAGCCGTAACTTCCAGAGACTGATGGTGGTGACATTGAAGGCTCCTGGCTCCTGATCCCGCTGTGCCACTGTCCACTGTGCCACTCCTGGGGCCCTCGTCTGTGGCTGGGCTGTTGGTGGTGTCTGCCCACCGGGCTTGTGGAGCCTGGTATCGTGGTGCCACCCCCGCAGCAGGGAGGGCCCTGCGGACGCCTGCTGAGACTGCCTGCCTTGTCTCCGCAGATGTGAAACCCTCCAATGTGCTCATCAACAAGGAAGGCCACGTGAAGATGTGCGACTTCGGGATCAGCGGCTACTTGGTTGACTCCGTGGCAAAGACCATGGACGCGGGCTGCAAACCCTACATGGCTGTGAGTCCCGCTGTCCGCGCCGGGGAGTGCCGCCCCCGCCGCGCACCCCCGCCTCACATTGCCTGATCACGCCCTCCCCTGCTCCGTGTGAATAGTGTGCCGTGTGGACCCGTGCCCGGGAGACATGCCTCCGGGAGCTGTGTGGATATGCCCCTTTCCAACGCTGAGGCGCTGGGTCCTGCAGCCCCTCTTGCAGGCGCAGTTGGGCACCAGGCCTCACCTTCCCTGCAGGACCCCGGCCCTTCCTGGCCCTAGCCTTTGTGGCTGTCTCACGATGCAGTAGGATCCTTAATTCGGGGGATGAATAGGAAGGCTCAGAGAACCATGAGTCCCTGACACCCTGGGATAAATGACCATGACTCCCTATTTCCCCAACAGCCGGAAAGGATCAATCCAGAGCTGAACCAGAAGGGCTACAATGTCAAGTCTGATGTCTGGAGCCTGGGCATCACCATGGTAAATGGGGGTTCGGTGGGCGGGGGCATGCCTGCACCCGCAAGCTCCTAGGATAAGAAAGTTGGGGTTCTGGAGAGAACTCACGGTTGGCTTCCCACTCTGAGAAGGGCAGGTGGTGTCAAGGCGGCCACACGTTCAAGGACATTGTGCAGGTGACGTGACTCCCCCCCTTCCTCAGTAGTTACATTCGACCCCTGCAGACGCACGGGCCATCTGGAAAGAACGCTGCCCACTCCACCTTTCTCCCTGGGGGAGCCTCCCTTTCTCCGTATTGACAAAGTACCGTGAGGTCAGTCTTTTCACAGCTGTCCTCTGTCTGGGAGTCCAGGCACATTTGTTGAGCCGCTCCATCTCAGACTCGGAAATGCCACCTTGGGACAAGTAGAGGTGGGATGGTACAAGCCTTGGGGTGGGGGTACAGGGCACCCCTCTCTGTACCTCCTACTTGTCTCTGGGTCAGTCAAGTCACGGGGTTGGCCCCAATCCTGTGCGGACCCGTTTTTCTGCCTAGGGTTTTCTGGCCCTCCCAAGTCAGGGCTCCTGGCACCAGGCAGGGGAATCTTGTTTGCATTTTAGAAAGCTTGCTCTAGCAGCAGGGGAGGGTAAATGGGGAGGGGCAGGAAAGGCCGCCTGAGTACTCCTTCCCTCCCCCCAGCCAAGGTCAGGCAAACTCAAACCAAAACCAAGTTCACTGCCATGGGGCCTCGTCTGACCAGGCAGAGGGAGCAGCCCCTGTGGGTTTCTGAGGCTATCTGTCTTTATGGGGGTCACAGGCCTCCTCTGTCTTCTGGGGAGCAGCTGGGGGATCCGAGTCACTGACCTGTGGTCTGCAGACCAGTGCATCACCCACTCTGTCACCAGGTTCCCTTGAGGTCAGCCGCCTGTCCTCTTTAGAGTGGTGGTGGAGTCAGGACCGGCCCTGCCCTGGAGATTCTGGCCCCAGAGGAAGTCCCCTGGACTCCACCCCTTTGGGATTGGAGAGGAGGCTAAGGCAGTACACAAGAACTGTCACAAAGGTGGCCTTCTAGTCCTTGTTCCCCTTCAGGTGGCCTAGTGATACGGCTGGTTTGCGCCTCTTTCCAGCAGGGAGGCATTGGAAAAGTAGGCACTCTTTCCAGGCAGCAGACTTCTGAACGGGAAGTCCTCTAGCGGGCCTGCAGTGGACCGGGTCCGGCACCACGTCTGCTGCATGGTGTGAGCCAAGGATGCCCAGACTCAAGGACAGGGGCCTGGACCCTGCCCGGTGGGGGATGGAGAGGCAGGCCCGCAGCGCACGGTGAAGGTGGTGGTGACCGTCGCGGGAGAGTAATAACCCATCACACAGATCAGCCTTTCCTTCCATGGGATTAGGAGATACGATGACATGGTGGGAAATTTAAAGGACGAAGAAAATAAAAGACCACTGTTGTTCTACTAATGAAACACTCTTCTGCCAGCACCACCCCTTCCTAAATTCCTTCTGAACCTTTTTTTTTTTTTAATTGCCCTTGTGGGTTTCTGAGATTGTAACTCTTTTTCTGTCCCCGTCCCCTGCCCTGGTGGGAGTAGGAAGCCCAGCCTTGCTCCTGGAGAGCTGCTGCTGGATTTGAACCATCAACCCTGTGGGCTGCAGTCCCACACACAACCACTGCGCCACCAGGGCTCAGCTCTGAACCTTTTTTTTTGTTGCCTCTTTTGATCAACATACTAACCTGTGCCCAGTTAGTCTCCTCCAATTAACATTCTGTGGTCTGTAGACCGTGGCTGTTCTGGCCCCTTCCCTGCCGTGGGGCCGTGGTAAACATATCATCACGTGGGAAGGAAGGCCTGGGATAGACTTCCACACCCTCACTCACTGGAAACCCCAGTGAGCCCGCTCCACTCTGACACGGGGGTCTCCATGAGTCACAGGATGCTATCCGTTAGCCACCGGGAGTAGGATATTTTGGAAGGCGGCTGGCCCATAATCAGTGTTGAACAGGTGTGGAGTATGCGTGTATTGTGAATGCTTGGGGTTTTTTAGGGGTCAGTAGTGGTCCCTTATCATTGGAGGGTCCCGCATCTGCAGATATGGGTACTTGCTAAGATGTATCCATGCTGGCAGTGCTTTTATGGTCATTTGTGGACATGCACAGAGCAGTGAAAAATTGGGGTGTCCTGCCATGCACATGCCTAGCGGAGACCCAGCAAGGCGATGCTCCCTGCCTGCCTGCCCCCCTCTTGTTGTGCAAACAGGGCCCCCTCTGCGCGCTGTTGAGCCCCGGGCCTCCCCACTTGCCTGCTTTGCCTCTGTGGGTGATTCGCTGAGAGCTTCCCAGCACAGCCTGTCTGGTCAAAGGTTCGCACAGTTTTCGTTTTCCCTTCGTAGAAAGTGGCAGACGCTGGCTCCTTCTCTGGTGGCCCTACCAGGGCTCTCCCTCCTGCGTGTTGGCATCGGTGGGTGTTGTAAGAAAACACTCCGCTGTCAGGAGGTTTGTGGTATGAAACTGCACACACAGATACTTAGAAATGTACCACACGCGGACACACACACACATACTATACGCACACACACACACGCCGCCTCATGTATGTGCAAAGAAACACCCACACGCAAACACATCGTGCACCACACGCAGACACACACACTGCCAGAGGCACACGCACTGTGGTTATGTGCAAAGATACATACACGTTACGGATACACAGGTGCACAGAAGCACACCACACACAGACACATATGTACACTCGCCACGTTTGTATGCACAGATACACAGACAGGTGTATAGAAACTCACCACGCCACGCAGACCACTCTATCCCGGATGTGCACCCACCACGATGACGTACAGTGAGACAGGCAGCATAGTGGCATACACACGCACGAGTTCCACATGCACGCTCCTGTGCATGCCTCGCCTTAAAATGCTGCCTTGTGCATGCCCTCGATACAGGCCGTGTCCGTGTCTTGTCCAAAGAGGAGCCCGTGGGCCAATAGGAAGACAGACCTCCTGGCTCCAGTTCACGGGTTGGTTCCTGTGCCAGGTGCAGGCACGCAGGACTCTGTCCGAGCCGCGCCCTCCCTGCCCGCTGGGGTGTTTGTGGGCTGCCACTCCCGTGTTCTTCTGCACCTGGGCCAGGCTCTCCCAGGGCATCCTCTTCTAAGTTCCAAAAGCCCTCTGATTGTGAATTGGGTGAAGGTTTACAGAGCCGACAAACATTCCCACCCAACGATTTGTGTACCTTTTTTTTGTTGTTTTTTTTTTTGTGTGTACGTTTTGTATCCTCTCATCGGCTATGATTCCCAGTGTCCCCTCTCCCTTTCCGTCCAGTGTGTCCTGGTTCCATGCCTCCCTTCCTAACCTTTCCCATCGCTGACCTCTGGAAAGGCTGCCCTTGTCATCGTCGGTGGCTGGTTCTTCGAAGGTGTCTGCACCTCCCTGTAGTGTTTCCCTAAAGGCCCTGCCTGTCGTTTGCCTGAACATCGGGCTTATGGGGAGAGCTCATCTCTAGCCTGAAGGGCGGTGCAGGGCTTCCATCTCAGGGACTGTACTTCTCTTGGCCCAACCTAAAGCCTGGACTTTTTTACTTCAAATTTTACTCCCACTCTATCCAGGACTGCCTTTCTTTTTTTCTACTTTTTATTATAAATGCAGTGAAGATTTACAGAGCCGTTGATCGGTTTTTTACATTCAGTAACCCACATACATTTTCTTTCAGCTCACACAGTGCAATCCCTTCAAAGGACCCTACTGCTCCTGCTTCCTTCCTGTGCTTCCTGTTTCCTCCTCTCCCTTCTTAACCCTCTGAAAGCTGTTGTTGGGTCAGTGCAGTCCTTTGAATTGTAAATGATCACTTATCCCCCTGGCCTGGAAGATGAAGATGGGCTGCTAAGGTCTTAGGAGTCCCACCAATGTCTACCCAAGTAGTAAGCCTGCTCTCTGTTTATGATTTTGAGTTCCATTCCCTGTTTCCCTCCCACGCTATCCCAGTCCTTTTAGTGTGATCTTTTCAAAGCAGCTGGTCATGGCAATTGGATACCGTTTCGTTCTTCTTGTCTCAGGGTCATGGTGACCGATGTCTGTTTGTCCATCAGTCCATTGGACTCACCATGTCTGTGTTCTTCTGTTTCCTCACTCTTCTTCTCTCTAGATGGAGAGACCAATGCCTGCACTTTAGCTGTATTTCTGACAATGGGTTTTTGGTGGGATTTTTTTTTTTGGCATCACTGCCCTCTGGTGGGAGTGGGAGGCCCATCCTTGCTCCTGGAGAGCTGCTGCTGGATTTGAACCACCAAGCCAGTGGGCCGCAGTCCCTCACACAACCACTACGCCACCGGGGCTCAGCCTGACAATGGGTTTTTAAGACCCCAGCCTCGACCCCAAGATGTCTGAGTCAGAACATTGTCTTTCGAACTATGGGATGTCAATTGACCCTGGTGTCTCTGAAGACTATGGGCACCTAGGACCTTCTGTGGAATCCCTTTCAGATCTACAGTTGGTAGTAGCAGCCGGGTGCCATTTAGTTCTGGTACCCGGGTTGTGGAGATTAATTAGTCCACTGAATTGATTGCTTCCATGTGTCTTTGATCATCTTTCCTCTTCTTGTCTCTGGACAGGAAGAAACCAGTAGGTGCACCTTACATGGCCACATGAAAACCCCCAGTGCTGCTCACCAACTTGGGCATGGAGCTTTATTTTGGTGGACTGTGTTATTCCAGTTAGATTGGGTAGCCCCCAGGGTCCATGGTTTACCTGGCAAGCAACAGAATGGGAGCCCAGCACCTGACGGCATGATGCTGGCTCCTGATGTGATTCTGGGCTGAGTGCCTCGAGGTGTCTCCACAGGGAAGATGAGACCCAGTGTGGCCAAAAGTTCGGGGAGAAATAGTCATGAGGACAGGGAGGAAAGAAATCCTGTTGGGGGAGAAGGAGGAGGTTTTGTAGATGGACTTTAAAGGAGGTGGGGAGCTTGGAAGAGGAGGAGGAGGGCTTGCAAACTTAGACATGTGCTCGGGCCAGGTAGACCCTCCAGTCAGATGTGCTTTCCTGTCTAGGGGACCTCGGATGACTCCTGGGGAGAGATGGGCCTGTAACTTTCCTTCTGTATCTTCTGATGTTCAACACGACAGCAAGGCAGACAGTGGTTGTTGTGTGTCTATCAGGGAGAAACTGGGGAGAAGGTGCCTGGGGCTAACAGAAGTGGGCACCAAACCGTTTCTGATGATTCTGTCAATTAGTCCCTGCTAGAAGCACCCAGGGGTGCCAGCTTGCCCACCATTAGAGATAGAGGAACCTGGAGCTCTGTTTAAAACCCTGTTGTCACAGAGTGCCCGTAAAGCCCACGAAGGGGAAGCGGTCACTTATATCTTGGGCGAGGTTTGTTCTGTAGGCAGGGGCAGCTCCAGTGGGTCAGAGGAGCCGGGGACCGCTACCTGGTTCTCCTCTCTGGTCTCATGCTCTCACAGCAGAGCGGTTGGCCCAGGCAGCCCCGTGGCCTGCACGGTGGCCTGGCTCCCAGGAGCCAGCACCCTGCTTTTGGGTGCAGAATGGGCGCATCTGGTGGCGAAGGCCGTGCTGACCTTGGGGCCACTGTCCCTCTGCAGATTGAGATGGCCATCCTGCGGTTCCCTTATGAGTCCTGGGGGACCCCGTTCCAGCAGCTGAAGCAGGTGGTGGAGGAGCCGTCCCCCCAACTCCCAGCCGACCGCTTCTCCCCCGAGTTTGTGGACTTCACTGCGCAGTGGTGAGTTTCTTGTCCTGTCGCTGTCCCTGCCCCTGCACCCTTTCTTGACCTGGACCCAGTCTCCTCCTTTAGCGTCACCTCCTCCCTCCCCCTCCCCACCTAAACAATGTAGTCTTGACATAGAGGAGACAGGAAGTGTTAGAGCATAAGGAGAACATGGCAGTCAGTAAGCCAAAAGCAAACCCGGCCCCCCGGCATATCACTGACACTGACCCACAGTGACCCTGAAGAGGCCGTGGGTGGGGGGGGTTTGAACCGCCAGCCTCAGGGTGAGCAGCCCAACACCGAAGCCCCACTGCCACCAGGGCTTCTTCAGAGAGGGTCATAATAGCCCTGCTAACCACGGGCAGACAGGTAGGCCCAGATAAAGAGATCTGAGGGATGGAGGAACATACCGGGCACAGCTGCTCTGCAGCCTGATATGGAGAACATAGAACCAGCTTCATGGGTGTCCATAGCTTCTTAGGGACATTCATCACGTTTGGGCTTCCCAAGCACATTCCCCTGAGGGAACCATGTGGAGGGGCCAGGTCTGAACTCCTCTGGCTTCAGCATGGCAGACCCGCCTCCACCTTCCAGCCTCCTTTGACCCGAGTCCGTCTCCAGTGGCTCCTCCTGAGACACGACGATCCTTTTTGATGAGATGTGAGCCTCTGTTGCGGCGCCCACAGCAGTGCTTACAGTTAGGGAGAGTGTCCAGGGCAGGAAGCAGGTTGCCGCTGGTCAGGATCAGTCAACCGGTCAGGATCAGTCAACCGTCAGGATCCAGTGGTTGGCCCACAGCCCCGCCTCTCCTCAGCCAGCATTCCCATCTCTGCGGTCCTCAGCCTCCCAGCCTCGTGGGTTCTTGGCCTGTTGCCTCTGAGGCTCAGAAGCCAGCTCGCACCCTCTGTCTCCGTGTTTCCATCTCTCCTGGTCACTGAGCCTCAGCCCCTGGCCTGGCTTTTGCTTCTGATTCATGTTTCCCTGCGCCCGAGCTCAGCCTCGACCTCCCATGTGCGCCGGCAGCTGGTTCTTCCTCCGCGGTCCTGGGGTTTCCCTGGGCTTCTGAGAGGGCTGTGACGGAGGTGTGACTTTTGCCTTTCCGCAGACCAAGGAAACAAAGGGCGGGGACTGGGTGCATAGCCTTAACTAAGGTGGAGACTTCATCCCACCTTCATCTTGTCCATTAGAATAGCATTTGCATAGTAGATTTCCCTCCAAAATGGGGCAGCAATGTCTGGTGTGGAGGCCAGAATTTATAGTGCATCACATGAAGGATTGTGACCAGAAAGGATTATTTTAATGGACTACATCCATACCTTAAGGTAAATCATGTTCTCTGATCACAGTACAATAGAAGTACATAAAGAAAAGCTACCTGGAAGTTACAAATATGTATATATTTTGATTAATCATTTTATTGGGGGAGCTCTTAGAAATCTTTAACAGTTCATTATTCAATAGTATTCAGCATACCTATACATACGTTGCCATCAGCATTTCCAAAACAATTTATTTCTACTTGAGCCCTTGGTATTAGCTCCTCTTTTTTCCACCTCTTCCCCCCGCCCACCATCCCACCCTTGTGAATCCTTGATCAATTACATATGATCATTGTTATTTCATCTCTTACACTGTCCGTTGTCTCCCATCACCCACCAAAAATTCTTAGAAATCACTCTTGGGTTACCGTATATACTCAAGTATAAGCCGACCCGAATATCAGCTGAGGCACCTCATTCTACCATAAAAAGTGCATAAAAGATGTGCTGAAAAACTCGGTTTATGCATGACTATATACGGGAGACATTTATAACATAAGATTGTGACTAGAATTGAAAATGGGGAGACAAAATGTCACCACCAAAATATCTGTATAGTGTAGGAAAACTGAGTCTTGATTTCTCCTTAGAAATTAAGAAAAGCCAAAGACAAAATAGCCAGGCAAGTGGATCCTGGCCACCCGACTCCCCTCTCGCCGGAACCTCCCTCATCCCACAGTGGTGAGGAATGTCCTCTCCAGATCAAGGGTCTGGAGTCTAGACACCGAGCTGGCACATGTGGTTTTTCAATCAGAAGTTGCCTGTGGTACCCCCTAGGCTGTTAGGGGGACAAGGAAACTCGCCCCAAGGGTCTGTTGTTTGCACCAAAGGTTCCTCTCTGTCCTTAGGAGCCCCCTAATTGTCCCCCGCCCCTCTCTGAGCCCAGCAGCATGGTATGCCCCCTCATGGCCCAGTCAGAGCTGGCCTGGGGACGCTGCATTCGCGCGCTCCGAACCCCAGCCTTAGCCTGTCCTTGTCTCTTCCAGCCTGCGCAAGAACCCCACGGAGCGCATGAGCTACTTGGAGCTGATGGTGAGTGCGGGGCAGATGCCTGCCTGCCTTCTCTTGGGGGCTCTGAGGAGGTGGGAGACGGAGGTAGGCCCCTCGCTCACTCCATGATGTACCAGTCACTCATCTGCCCATTCACTCAGGAGCTCCCCGCTCGCCACCAGGCTCTGCGGCGTGCAGGAGGTGCAGTGGGGCGGAGAGAGAGGGCAGGCGTCTTTTTCCAGCGAGGTGTCAGGAAAGGCTTACTGAAGGAGGCACTGCTGGTGCTGTGTCCAGAAGGGTGAAGAAGGGTCCCCCGCCAAGGGGAGGCAGCAGGGGCGGAGGCCTGCTCTGGGTGGAGAGGCGTGAGCAGCTCCATTTGGCAGGTGCCAGAAAAGCCCCCGACCTCGTCCCCATCACTCAGGACAGGCTTCAGGGACAGGCGTCCGAGAAGGATGAGTCGGTGGCTGCCCGCAGGACCAGGGGATCCTGGGTTGGAGAGCAGGCAGGGCCTGACCCAGTTCCCACCCTTGGCTAATGTCTCCTCCCGTGATCCTCTAGGAGCACCCGTTCTTCACCTTGCACAAAGCCAAGAAGACAGACATTGCTGCCTTCGTGAAGGAGATCCTAGGAGAGGACTCATAGGGGTGGGGGTTCAGCACCCCCCCTCCCCCCCCCGCCAACACCACCACGGCCGCACCCCCAGCCCTCCGAGTGCCGTACCTCCTGTCTGCTGGGACAGTACGGACCCTGGTCTATAAGCTACTGCCACTTGGCCTGGGGAGGAGCTGGGGGTCTGTTCTCACCCTGGCTCTGCAACAAGCTGTCTTCCAGATGCCCCAAACACCTGTCTGTCAGGGTCTTCCAGCCGGGCTCTGGGACCCCTGGCAATACCAGTGCTTCTGTCCTTCCTGCTCCAAGGACCCCCACATCTCTAGTCCCTGAGCCCCTGGATACAGAAGGACAGGATATTTCAACCGAAGTTCCCTTCCGGCGCTCCGGGCAGGCCCCAACTGGACACTGCGGCCCCTGGTGGCCGGCGCAGACAGCTGCTGCACTGGCTGTACCGCCAACACCATCAAGTTGTACATTTTTTTTAAATCTCTCAACGAAATGGACTTTGCACACGTGGGCCCGCATTGCTGGCCCAGCATGGTCGGGGACCCGTCAGGATGAGCCAGCCATGTGGACTACCCAAGGCCTTCACCCAACACCCGCAGACGTGGCCTCCTGATGCCCACCCCCCCGTTGCTGACTTCCACCTCTAGAGGGCAACGTCTCACTTTTTAACACAAAACATGTAACCTCTGTTGGTTTCTTTTGCTTTGTGGTTTTGGTTGTTTTCCTCTTGCATGATTTAGGGCCCGCAGGACTCACTGCTTCTCTTCCGACCTCTCAGGGAGCCGGGGGTCAGGATGGTCACTTCTGCCCCAGGGCTGCCATCCGGCATGGGCAAGTGGGACTGGCTGAATGGAGGCTGTGGACTTGACTTCGTGTTTCATTAAAAAAAAGAGGGGGAAATCTATCTATCTATCTATCTATCTATCTATCTATCTATCATCTGTTTTTTGGCAGAAAAGACTGCCCATCCAGGGTTGTCTTCCTGGTTGATTGATGCAGTTGCCTGCTTGGTGTTTTAATAAAAATTTTTTAAAAGTTGGACAAAAGCTTGTGTGAGACCAAGATCATTTGGGCCCAGAAGGTTGCCCTGCCCTGGGCAGCACCATCAGCTGCCATCAGGGCCCTCTCACCCACCACCCAAGACTGGTGGACACGCACGGGGAGCTGCCTGCCGCGCCCTCTGGCTGCCAGCACTGGCCAGAGCTAGGGGCGGGAGAGTGGCTCAGTGCCCCCGGCCTTCACCACACGGAGAGGTCACAGAGGCAAGAAGCGCTCCAGGCAGAGGGCAAGCACATGCAAAGGCCCAGAGGCAGAGGGAAGCCCTTTGGGTTTGGTCTGAGAGCATGTGGGCTGTGGGGCTTTGGCATCAGAGAGGCTTAGGTGACCACCAGCGACCACCATGGAGCCTATTTGCATGGATAAATCTGAGCCCAGTTCCCTACTGGCAAGCCATAAAACCTTCTGGTATCCCTTTTGGGGGCGGGGTGGGGAGGATTTACTTGGCACAAAGCTAAGTATCCATGAACAGGCATCCTCTTTGCACACATGTGCATGGATTCATGGATTCATGGGTGTAGTCCCACCTTCCCAACTTCCATGTCTGTGCATCCAGTTGGCACTTCAACTCACTGCTGCGGAGTTGGTTCTGACCCATAGCGACCCATAGGACAGGGCAGAATTACCCCATAGGCTTCTGAAGTTATAAATCCTTACAAGAGCAGGAAGCCTCATCTTTCTCCAACCGAATGACTGGTGGTCTCGAACTGCTGACCTTGAAACCCATGACCGTTTGGAGGCTTCCATCCTTTACCTGCAGACCATCCTACTTGCATAACTGTGCCTGTAACTGTACTCCCTCTGGCCTTGAACTCTTGCACTCCTCCCAGCGTCCTTCCCTGCTGCTGGCATGATGGGCTGACATCCTAACTCGTGATTGCCTTCAAGGTGTTTTTTCTGAGTGTGAAAGCCTCCGGATTCTTACAAAACAGTCACCTAGAATATGTGCCCTTTTGTGAAAGATTGATTTCACCCAGTGTAGTTGTGTTAATCCAGGTAGACTAGAGAAATTCATAGATACTCGTGGGTATAAGAAAGAGTTTTGGCTGAACCGTGGTGGTGTAAGTGGTTGAGTGCGGGACTGCGACCCACGGGCTTGGTGGTTCAAATCGAGCGGCGGCTCTCAGGAGCAGTGCTGGCTAGCTCCCATGACCACCAGAGGGCAGTGATGCCAAAAAAAAGTTTTATAGAGTCACTGTATATTAAGAAAACATCCCAGGCTTGAGCCCTGGTGGTGTAGTGGCTGTGTGCGGCACTGCGGCCCACAGGACTGGTGATTCAAATCTAGCAGCAGCTCTCCAGGAGCAAGACTGGGCTTCCTACTCCCACCAGGGCAGTGATGGCCTAAAAATAATAAAGAAAGAAAGAAAAAAGAAAACATCCCAGCTCAGCCCAGATCAAGTTTGTAGGTCTGATATTAGCCCATAATATGTCCAATACCAAACTATAAATTCCTCTTCAAATTCATGCAACACATGCAATGATGCTGAGTGCAGAAAGATCACGGGCCAGTGGGTGGGAAGTCTTGTGAATCCAGTGGCAGTGGAAGCATCTTACTGCTGGCATGAACCTCCATGTGACTCTTCCAGCTCCTATGCTCCGCCACCAGCATAGCTTCCTGTGACTTGTCAGCAGAAAGACGAAGCACATAGAGTGTATCTCACCTCCAGTGGAACTGTTTTTCTCCTTAGCCCCTCCAAATGAGGTCATAAAGCTGCAACCTGAATTGACAGCATAGACTCCATCCCTTTATAGGTTGACAGGAGATTATGTATCGGCCACAGCAATGTTCTCCAGGTTCATCCATGTTGTAAGGTGTTTTACATGTTCATCTTTAACTTTGTTTAGCCTTCCACTGTATGGATGGTCTGTTTATTCTCCCATTGATGGACATTAGGGGGTTTCCACCTGTTTTGCCATTGTGAATACTGCTGCAAGGAACATGGGCGTGCCTACATTAATCTGTGCCACAGGGCTTCTTCCTCTCTGATGTATACTAAGTAGGGGGCTGCTGGGTCAGATTCTTTCTTTTTAAAAATCCCAATCCTTTAAAAAAATTCATTTTATCGGGAGCTCTTTCAGCTCTTATACAATCCATCGATACAATCCACTGTGCCCATATGTTGCTGTCATCATTTTCAAAATCTTTCTACTTGAGCCCTTGGTATAATCTCATTTCTCCCTTCCCAAGCCCTCCCTCCTTCATGAACCCTTGATCACTTATAAATTATTATGTTTTCATGTCTTACACCAACTGCTGTCTCCCTTCACGCTTCTGTTGTCTGTCCCCCAGGAAGGGGGTTCTATGTAGATCATTGTGGTCGGTTCCCCCTTTCTTCCCCCACTGTCCCCTTCCCCTCCTGGCATTGCTACTCTCATTACTGGCCCTGAGGGGTTTATCTGTCCTGGATTCCCTGTGTTTCCAGCTCTTATCTGTACCTGTGTATATGCGCCGGTCTAGGCAGATTTGTAAGAGAGAATCAGAGTTATGGTAGTGTGGGGAAGGAAGCATTGAAGAACTAGAGGAAAGTTGTATGTTTCCTCGGTGTTATTGTGCACCCTGACTGCCCGTCCCTTCCTCGTGACCCTTTTGTTAAGGGATGTCCAATTGTCCACACATGGGCTTTGGGTCTCCACTCCAGCCCCCCTTTCACTCACATCACTATGACTCCTTTGTTTTGGGTCTTTGCTTGATACTTGAACTCATCAGCACCTCATGATCACACAGACTGGGGTACTTCTTCCACGTGAGTTTTGTTCCTCCTCAGCTAGATGACAGCTTGTTTATCTTCAAGTCTTTAAGACCCTACATGATATATCTCCTGATAGCTGGGCACCATCAGCTTTCTTCACCATATTTGCTTTTGCACCCATTTTTCTTCAATGACTGTGTAGGGAAGGTGAGCATCACAGAATGCCAGGTTATTAGAGAATGTTCTTGCATTGAGAGTGTATTGGAGTAGAAACCAAATGTCTCTATAATACTTTAATAGCTAACATTTAAATATATGTACATAGGCCCATGCCCCTATCATTATATATTAATATATTTACATATCTATGTGCCTATATTTATACCTCTATAAATGTCTTTTACCTACTAATTCTTTCCTCTATTTCCTCTTACTTTCCTCCTGTCCTATTATTATGTTTGACCTTCAGTCAACTCTTAGTAATTCCTCTCGGCTAAATTGCACTTAGTTAAACCCCACCAGGCATTCTACGTCCTCCTGACCATTGATTTGAGATCGCTTATTGTCCCCTAGTCCCTGGGTTTGTTTTCTCTCCCCTTCCTTACCTCCTCTTCCTCTCCCCTATCCCCATGGACCCATTGTTTTCTCCTCAGGACTGTTTAACCTGTCTATCTTACATAGATAGACATGAGGGTGGAAAAAGAAAAGGAAAAAAAGGACTATAAATAGTTTCAGGTCATCTGCTGACCCTTATGAATGCTTTCCAATCGAGTCTGGTGAGATGCCAAGCCCTGCCTACCGATTCTGAAGTCTATTTGGGGGATTCCTCAGGGACTTCCTTGCTTCGCTCCTCTGGCTGCTCTGTTTCGCTCCCTTTGCGTTGCGTTTCAGTGTGTGTGTGTGTGTGTGGGGGGGGGTGTCAGACCAGACACAATTCCCGCACTGTGTCTCCAGTGCTTCCCTTGTAGCACAGTGGGTCAGTGAGGGATGCCGTGTCTCCTGGTGGGGGCTGCTCCAAGCAGGAGGCTTGGTGGGCCAGGATGCTGTTCTGTCGTCTTCTCTCTCTTACTTTGCTCCTTGTGCTCTGAGCAAACCCGCTCGCTCTCCCTCGGTTGTTGTTCTTGGTTTCCAGGAATAATCTTTCTTTTATCCAATTTCTGAAAAAGAAAAAATAGCCATCCTATCTTACTGCTCGATATAACAGATGACAGAAGCCCTGGCTGAGAATGTTATTTCAAGTTACAATGTGTTCAGGTTACTCTCATACACGATTAACTGGTAAAGTTGACACATGTGAAACCATCTTTCTGTCTTCCTAAGGGGCAGGAAGGTGAGCGTGGAGAGGCCAGTGGGACATCGGCACAGGATGCTGAGCAGGGCAGAGGCCCCCCTGTGCGTCGGGTCCTCATTCCATAACATGGTCGTCATTTCTGGTATCATCTTTCAAATTACACCCACAGTAAAAGGCAGGGCTAAACCTAAAGATGCAACTTAAACCTTCATTTTTAAGTTTTCATAAATCTCTGCAATTCTAACTATAAAGTTTCTGCATTTCACATTTCCATTGACTAATATAATACACTAGGGAGTTTGGTTTTTGGTTTATTTCAATCCATACGTGAAAGTGAACTCAAGGTGGATCCAAGACCTAAATATATAATGTAGAACTATAAAGATCATCCTTGGAAAAATAGGGACAAAGCTAGAGATCGTAACAAACATAATGGAAAATTAGACAATTAGGTGCATCAAAATTATTTCACCAAAAGAGTCAAAAGAGAACCCACACATTCAGAAATACATTTTTGGCAATGATATATTGGATCATGGGCTGATCTCTAAAATTTGAAACGTTCAATACCTCAACAGAAAAATGACAAATAATCCAATGTAAAAATAGGCGGAGAACATGGATGGACAGCTTGCCAAAGAAAACACCAGGCGGCCAAAAACAAACATATGAAGTTCACAGGGTTTGCGATCACGTAGAGATCAGTGATGGAGATAGAAACCATGAAAAAAAAAAAGAAACCATGAGATAACTATCTTATCTCAGCATGCATTGTAAGCTTTTTTTTTTTAAAGAAAGAAAGCAGAGGGCTGAGCCCTGGTGGCGCAGTGGTTGTGTGCAGGACTCCAGCCCACAGGGCTAATGGTTCACATCCAGCAGCAGCTCTCCAGGAGCGAAGCTGGGCTTCCTACTCCCA
>PVJH01031944.1:0-23179 GCA_004026705.1 Nesogale talazaci
TTTCTGCTGCTCTTCCCGCTGAGTGCCACCTGGGATCAGGTAAAAGACCATGCCTATGCCAAAGTAGAGTCCGACCACACAGAGGTGGGAGGAGCATGTGGAGAAGGCCTTTCTGCGGCTCTCCCGAGATTGCATCTTTAGAATGGTCCAGATGATACGTGTATAGGAGACCAGCATCAAGGAGAGGGGTACAAAAATGATAAATGTGCCTGAAGCAAGCATGCCTACTTCATCGATCCAAGTGTCAGCACAGGCCAGCTTGAGGACAGACAAAATTTCACAGAAGATGTGGTTCACTACATGGGGACCACAGAACGGAAGTCTGAGAAGAAAAGCCACATGTACTAAGGTCAGCAAGAACCCAACTGTCCAGGAGGCAATGGCCAGGGAAGCACACACTCTCCAGTTCATGATGATGGTGTACTGGAGGGGGTGGCAGATGGCCACATACCTGTCATATGACATGGCCGTCAGTATCAGGCACTCTGCACCACCACACATCAAGTACATAAATATCTGGAAAATACATGGAACAAAGGAGATGTTTTTTTCCTGCTTCACTAGGTTCTCTAGCATCTTGGGGACATTATTGCAAGCAAAGGACACATCAATGATGGCCAATTGTGAGAAGAAGAAGTACATGGGGGTGTGCAGTCTGGGGTCCAGCCAAATGAGCCCCAGGATTGTCCCATTTGCCAGCAGACTGAAGACATACAACAGGGAGAAAATCCCGCAGAGGAGCAGTTTCATGTCTGAACTGAGCTGGAATCCCACCAAGATGAATTCTGTGACCCATGTGTGGTTATCCCTCATATCTAAGTGACCACCTTCAAGGACAAAGGTGTGGCCAAAAATTATTCCTGTTGAAGAATTAATAGAAATCAAAGTTAGTTACCACAAATTGAGGCAAGAGAAATATTTTATGCCTATGCTGATGTCACTGAGCTTTCTCTTATGGGATGTCAATTTTCTGAAAGCAGTCAAAAACAGGACACAGCACAAATGTTCATTTTTATTTATGTACCTTTAAAAAATATTCCCTAGGACCCATATTTTATGTTTTCTAGAACTCTTGAGAGTTACTTCCTGATAATATTACCACTCTTTGTTTCCTTGTTTATCTATTTATTTCTTGGAACAAGCACAAGAATCATAACCAACTTAATCACACAACAATTGCCCAAATCCGGAAGCCTAGAATTGCCATGGGTGTTTTTCATAATCTGTAGGATTGTCTGTCCTTCAAGTCCAACATGCAGTCCAAGCACATGCATTTTATTTAATCTGTTTTCATTTGAAAGACTCAACCTTTTTCTTTTACAGTGGAAAACTTTTGAAGAATATGAATGAGATACATTGGGGAATGTTCCTCAGTTTCCATTTTAAAATGGTTCTCCCTATTTTGATCCAAATGGGGATCTCTGAAATGAGGAAAGTAACATCTACTTTTAACACCAGCTATTGGAAGGAAGGAATATGTATAGAAAATTATGGATCCTGGCTGGACTATGATCTGAGAGGTCGGTAGTTGGAAACCACTAGCTTCTCCTTGGGAGAATGAAAGGTGGCTTTTGACCCCCTTAAAGAGTAACAGTCTCAGGAACTACCCGAGGCAGTTCTACCCATCCCGTCAGGTCTATCTGAGTCAGCATTGAATCATCAGCAGTGAGCTTTCTGAGAGTGGGAGTGGTGATGGTGAGCCTTCGTCTGGGACACTTTGCAGAGGTTATCATGAGAAGCCAGTGTCTGGGAAAGGACAGTACAGAGTCAACAAAAAAAGAGGAAGACCCTCAGGATGCATTCACACAGTGCCTATAAGCAAGACCTCCAGTAACAGCATTGGGGAGGATGGCCTAGGCTGCTCTACTCTTGATCCATATGACTCTGAGCACCTTCATGGCATCTAACAGCAGCACCATCAATGGGGAGAGCAGCTCTCTTTGCCTCAATATTGATGGTGCTAATTTGGGCTATTTGGTTAAAATGCCACCTTCTTTGTCTTCAGGATAAAACTTTTATTCTTTTCTCAGGTAGTATTTCAGGAATAATGTATGAAAACTGCTATAATAATCCTCTGTTAGAGGACACATGCTCAGTGATGAGGATACACTTCATGGGTTATCTTGCTGGATTGAATTATTCTTCCCTACTGTTAGAACTGGGGTTTTTGGACTTTCTGATACCACCCATGTCTCTTTGTTGGCCATTTTGCTAGAGTGGACCATGATTATTCTCTATCCATCTGTAGCATTGAGGCTTCTATGGTGGAATCCTCTCCATATGACACACCAGGATTAGCTCCCAACAAATGTACAGTGCCCACCTGCCTGTTCGTGTGCCACAGTCTGGTAACTTGTGTTTCAATATGGTCATGTTGGATAGATTTAAGAACATTCACATTAGGTTACACAAGGAATACATATCTGGAGATCGACTTTTAAAAATCAGACAACAGAACTCTATTAGCCACACCAGAGCATTCTCTGCTGGTTCCATGATATATGGAGTTGTAATGAATTTGTTTCCAGTCACCAACATCTAACAAAAAGTTCTCTGTATATCCTTCCAACCTTACCATATCCTTATGCAGAGGCACCCAGCCACTCATCATTCATTGATCTGTGAATATGGACTCATGCCTTTTCTTTGAATAAAATGCATTCTATTGTCTCATGGCTTATGTGTGTTCTTTTTACATTCATCAATAAAACATTAACAGCTCAGGAAACAAACTTTGCATTGTCTGTATACACAAGACTTCACCCATCATTCCTGCACATGAGCTATTAAAACTTTCTCATATTTATCCAACTTTTATGAAAAGAATGGCATCCTCTATATCCTGTATTGTGACAGAACAAATTTTTGAGCAAATATAAAATTTTTATTAGTTAATAACTAGCCAAACTAACTGTTAGCCATGCAGAGTGCAAATAAGAAAGAACTTGACAGAAAACTTACCTCTTACACTGTTTCTTAAGGAAAAAGACTTTGTATCAACTACTCAAAATATTTCTTTTTTTATTGGCAGAGGTTACTATGGACATCAGTATGCTTATTTAGGTTAGGTCATGCCTAGAGTGCTGTTATTCTTTGGGAAACTTATCTGAACATAATGTCTGGATATGGAGAGGCTTGTCTCAATTCATAGAGTTGCGCAGATTTCAACCAGCAGCAGCAACACATTGGGGGAAAGAGGCTGAGAGGGTCAGAGAAGAGAGATCTTGGAATTGTAAATGGAGATTTACATGTCTACTCTGCCTGCAGGGCACACTCTGCATTGGGATGAAATATCACTCAAAATGTTACTTCTCCCACAATGCATGGTGCTCTCTCTTCTCACACTGTCCTGATTCTATATCCTGTACTGGATATGCAATCGGATGCCTTCTACCTAAAAAGTAGGAGGTGAGAACATCCGCTTTCTGTCAAGTTTCTATTCTGCACTATATTAGACCTATACAAATGACCTACCTCTGTAAAGTGCTCTTGATGTCTTAGGAGGGATAGTTCTAAATCAAAAAGCATTTACTCCCATTGGTGATGGTATTGCAATAGAGAACAAACCTCTAATTAACCTTCAAGGATTACAGGGTTCACATTAGGACAAACTAAGTCTCTGCAGAGAACATATTTTCCCCAAAGTGTCATGAGATATTGAATCATTCTACCTTCTCCTTAAGGGAAATAGGAATGTCTGAAGCTTCCCTCTGGAGGAAAGCAAAGATTATCCCTCATAATTCTTGGAGAAAAATTATGGTTACATACTAGGCAACAATTATATCACATTCTCTCCACCTGCGTTTCTCAATATAGACTTTGTTAAAATGTGAGAACCCTCATCAGAAGATGAATGATAAACTAAGTGTGACAGGTAAACACAGTGAAATATTATTTATCAATAAAGATAAACTAATTCTGATATGTGCTGAGTAAAAAAAGTCATAAAAAGGAAAAACACAAATTAGTTTTAAATTTTGATTCCATTTTTCTGGGAACTTTGGACCCCCTCTTATTAAATGGACATCTGGTGGTTTAATGACTATGAATTGGGCTGTATTCTTCAGGGTCACTCATTCAAAATCACCAGCAGTTCTGTGAGAGAAAGAATAAGCTCTCTGTTCTCATAATCAGTTCTAGTCCTGGAAACACACAGGAAGTCATTATGAATTACCATTGCCCTTGTGGTAAAGAGTCATTTACCATCGTATTAGATGGTGCTCTTTATTTGAAATGTAAAATAGACAAATGCAAAAAATACAGTTTATAATCTGTCAACAAAGCATGGCAGAAGGAGGAAATGAGGGACATTACTAAAGGGGCCATTACTGAGCTTCTGTTTGCAGTAATTAGAAAATATTGGAAAGAAATAGTAGTCAAGGGAGATAACTACGTCAGTCAAGTGTACATGTAAAACACCTAAAATACCAAGTGCTATACAGTTCTCAAAATAAAAAAGCTTTTGAAAATGAGAAATATATTAAAAATGGCAATTTACATACTCTTAAGATCAGTACTTTAAACAATCATTTTATTGGGGACTCATACAACTCCCATCACCATCCATATATATACACATTGTGTTAAGTATATTTGTACACTTCTTACCCTCATCATTCTGAAAATATTTACTTTCCATGTGAGCCCTTGGTATCAGCTCCTCACTTCTCGCCCCCCCTGCGCTCCCTCTCCCTCATAAACACTTGATAATTTAAAAATTATTATTTCATCATATCTTACACTGCCAAAACCTCCCTTCATCTACTTTTCTATTGTCTATCCCCCAGAAAGGAAGCAATATGTTGATTCTTATAATTAGTTCCCCCTTTCTACTTCACCTTCCCTTCACCATCCCGGTATTGCCATTCTTACCACTGGTCCTGAAGGGAGCATTTGTCTTGGATTCCCTGTGTTTCAAGTTCCTATCGGTACCAGTATGCATCCTCTGATCCAGCCAGATTCTAAGGAAGAATTGGGATCATGATAGGAGTGTGTGTGGGATGGAGCATTAAAGAACTAGAGGAACATTGTATGTTTCATTCTTGCTGCCGTGCACCCTGACTGGCTTGTTTTCTCCCCACGACTCTCTGTACGAGGATGCCCAGTTGTCTACAGATGGAATTTAGGTCCCCAATCTGCACTCCCTCTCATTCACACATGATATAAGTTTTTGTTCTTTGATGCATGGTATCACTTCTCTTCAACCCCTCTTGATCATCCAGGTTAGTGTGCTTCTTCAATATGGACTTTGTTGCTTCTGAGATGCTCTATCTTTTGATAATTGGGCACCATTAGCTTTCTTCACCACACTTGCTCATGCATCTATTTGTCTTCAGTGATTGTGTCAGAAAGTCAGAATGTTAGTGTAATCGAACAAAGTGTCCTTGCATTAAGGGAGTACTTGAGTGGAAGCCCAATGTTCATCAGCTAACTTAATTCTAAATCTGTAAATATATGCACATATATCTATTTCCCCATCATCATATATAAATATATTTACATATGTACATGCCTTCATTTAGACCTCTCATAGGTCTGAGCATTTTTTTATATGGGAAACTTTTTATACAATTGCTTGTCTTTTCCTGGTTGCTCTCAAGATTTTCTTTTCCTCAAAGTTAGATAGTTTAACTTTTCCATGCCTTGGTAACTTCTTCTTGGGAATCAGGCTACCTGGTGTTCTTTGAGCGTCCTAAAAGGTTGCCTGGTTTTCATTCATTAAACCAGAGAAGTTTTCCTCCAAGAATTCTCTCACTGTTGTTGCAAATGACTTACTTCTTTGTTGTGTCTTTCTCTGGTGATCCAATTATTCTGATGTTGTTTCTCTCCATAACATCAGACATAGCTCTTAGGTTTTCTTCAGCTTCATTGATGATCTTATTAGATTACTGTTTGTGTTTATTAAAGTCTGCTTCTAGGTCACTGATGTGGTCCTCTGCCTTCTTCTGTTACTTGGTAAAGGCTGTGAGTCTGCTACTGCTATTTTATCTCACCCCTAAGCTCTCGTAGTTCCTTTTGATGCATGGACGTTATCTCTATCATTTCGTTCATTTTATCTATTGTTTACCTCATATCCTGTATTACTCCAAGCAGCATTCTGAACATTTGATTCTGTGGCAAAGCAATGTCTACTTCTTCTTTGCTCATTGTTAGATTCAGGAGATCTTCTACCATTTTCTTTTGTTTCTACTCATTTTTCATTGAGGTCATTGGTGCTGATTGTTGTTTGCATTGTGCTGTTTTCGAGAGCCACATGTCATTTTCCAGGGATTTGAAGAGCACTGGCTCTTTCTAGGCAACTCATGGGAATGGTTCTTCTAACTCCCTGCAGGTAATTTCACTATGGAATTTGCCTAACAGTTTATACTCCCCTTTCAGTCAGTATTCTGTTATTTGGAGGGCAAGTTGGATGATCCTCTCAAGGGACACTGGTTGGGTTGTTGTGGATCTATAAGGGTAGTGCTATACTGGGTGATCTCACAAGAAGCCATCATGGGGTGATCCATGGGGTGTTGCAGAAGGTGTGTGGAGGTGCCCACTGCAAAGGGAGTGAAGCAGAAGGTTGGTTCATTCATTGACCACTTTGGTGTACAGCACCTGAAATGGTGAATGAAATTGCTCTGCTCAGTAGATCCCTTTAGAGGTTGGGAAGACATTCCTGTAGCAGTGTTGAATGTTGGCTAGTGTTGGCTGAGTTGCCTTGGGCCATGAGAGGCACTGCAGTGGGCAAGAGGAGTTCCTTCAGTCACGTGGGACCACAGAGTATGGATAGGAGTTATCCCAGCCATTTAGGCAGAATTTCCCTCTAATAAGGTGGACAAAATTTATCAACCAAATGTCAATCACTGCAGAATGCAGGCAGGTAGAATTTTCCCAGAAGAAGTTGAGAAGGAGATCCCCTGGAGAGGGTGAGTAAACTTTCCCATCCCTCAGTTTATGCTACAGAAGGTGGAGTTCTACTCGCTGTGTGTAGGGCAGGCAAACATACTGAGTTTTAAAATAAAGCCTAATGCCGTGTGTTAGTCAAGGTAGACTAGAGGAACAAATTTCAGAGACACGCATATAGGTTTAAGGAAAAGGTTTATGTACAAAAGGAATGGGACATGGAGAAAGCATCCCAGCCCAGTCCAGTTCAAAATCATAAGTTCAGTATTAACCCATATGCCTGAAATCAGTCTACAAAGTCTTCTTCCGACTCATGAAGTCACAGGGCAGTGGGTGCAGAATCCCGGTTCTGGTAAGGCACCTCGCCTCCAGGGCTTAGGGTCCATCAACAGCAGAAGCAACTCATCACTGGCAGAGGTCTCCATGTAGCTGCCCCAGGTCTGGCTTCATCAAAGCAAAGCTGTGTGGTCTCTCCGGCGGCTCCTCCAGCTTCTTGAACGCTGCCAGCATGTCTTGTCCATGATTAATCGTCTCTGAAACTAACTCCCAACAACTGGGGAAGATAGCTTCTCATCTTCACGAGGGAAATACCGTGAGATTTCCCAGGAGTCTCAGGTGAAAGCCATGCCCACACAAAGGCCTCATTAGCAACTCAATGGCTTTCTCCTGATTAACAGGCCAGACTCCACCCCTACATTTCAATTATAAAATTAACACAAGCACATGACTGCCACATGCCGCTGAAACTGTTAGCGGGGGGGGGAAGAATTCAACAAAAGAAAAATAACAATAGCTAAGCCTAGATCCCTGACTGTGGGGCTGGAGGGGTTTAAACCCTGTTCTGGGTAGTTGAGACTGTGGTGGGAGAAAAAGAGGAAAGAGAAACAAAAGCAGCAATATAGTTCAGCTCAGAATCCGAACCCCAGACAACAACAAACTGTGGCTGTGTTGAGATAAAGACCTTGGAAAGCACCAAATGATCCTGGCTCCAGTGAAGGCAGTGACAGAATTAAGGTCAAACCCTAGCGGCCTCCATTGTGTTAAGCCCAAATCCACCAAGCCCTCAAAACCTAGTGGATCTGTGTCTACTAAGCTTTATAATGCTCCTCCTGTGACCCGGCAGTGTGAAATTTCCCTCTTCGTAACTCTCCTGAACTGATTTCTGTGAAGTTCCACTGGTATGGGTTATTTTATCTCCATCTTCTTGAAAGTCCAAGATCATTAAATTTTTAAGAAACATACTTTTCTCAATATTCCTTAATTTGTGTGAGAGACTGTGACTGATAGGCTTTTGAGAGAGGTTTTCCTCTGGTATTGTTATGAAAACACGAAAAAAAGGAAACTCTCCTCAAGCCCAGTGTTGTATTTCTAGCTACACAAAAAGGTGAGGGATATAAATGATCTAAAATAATACTAACCAAAACATTGTAAGTCACTGTTATGTAGACCTCCAACAAATGAAGGCTTCATTCACAAAAGAACTTAATTCTGCCTGAACATGTGTCATCTTCCTACGTATTAAACAGGGTTCTCTAGAGAAACAAAACCAGGACACGAACAATTGTCTCTAAATATTTATATAGATAGAAATATATTTGACATAAGAAATAAACAGTTAATTAATCTATAAAGCAGTACAAATGGCTTGGTGCAACTCACTTGCATGAGACAGCTGGCAGTACCTTGAGTCTTGAGGGCCACCGAGTAGTCCTCTGTAGAGCAATTCAGGTTTTCTGGCCACAAGCAGCAAACAGCAAGGCAGGTCACCAACAGTCAGCCCGATGACAAGGTTCGACAGTCCCCAGCTCAAGAAATGTAACGTTCAGGAGTGTGGCAAAGCAGGGCTTGAAGGAACCTCAACTCTCAGCATGACAGTCCATGGATTAGGTGTCCCATGTGTAGTGTAGCTTGTAGATTGAGGCACAGGACAAACAAGGGAGCCAGCTGGTCCAAAGAGCCAAGAGCAAGAGAGAAACAGGTGAGGCTCGCTGAGCCATTTCTATCTCTGCCCTTCAATTGATCTCACAGGTGTTCATTGACCATGTTGTCATAACAAACCTACCTATCACACCATGTGAATGACACATGAAAACTTTTCACACCATAGGGTTTATATTAGCTGGGGTTTTTTTGGAGGGGGGCATCATTGCCCTCTGGTTGTGGGAGTAGGAGGCCCAGCCTTTGCTCCTGTGGAGCCACTGCTGGAATTGAACCTCCATCCCAGTGGACCACAGTCCCACGCACAACCACTACACCACCAGGACTCGGGCCATTAGCTGGTTTTTCGGAGCAGATTTGTGCTTATCTTATTCAGAAGCTCCATTCACTCTGCTCAGCATCATAATACATCAAGCCTTCATAGGCATTCAGGTTTTTGTTATTCGTGACACATAATTGGTTACAAATTAAACCTGGATTTCCTGCTAGACCATGAGATTCTGCCACTGAATCACCTCTGCTCCCTAAATAACCATTATCAAACACTAAATGTACTTCACTGAAGACAATTTCTAAAACTTAGGATGAGTGAGAAACAAAGAGAAATTACATATACTCCTATTTAATAGTTCCAATATCTATCAACAAGTGGATAACTTGTTGTTAGGTGTCTTGGAGTTCTTGCCAAGTCACAGTAACCCTATATACAGTGGAGTAGGAAATGCTGTCTGTTCCAGTGTCATGACCTTCATTGTTATGTTAGAATACAGTGCTGCAGCCACTGTATAAATCTATATTGTTGGAGGTCTTTTCCTTAGGCTGGGTTCTCTAGGGATGCAAACTGAGTGGTCCTTATATATGTATCTATTGGGAGAAATTTGTTTTAAGAAAGTGGTTCAAAGGGTTGTAGAAGTAGGAATGTGGCAACCTGAGACTCATTCCTCGCCTATGTGACAGAAGGTATGTTGGAGGTCTCTTTTGACTCATATAACTGTGGAGGTTGATGAATAGGAGGAAGAACACAGGTTGCTGGCTGGTCATGTATCTGGAGAAGGAATCCCAACCTCCATACATCTTTCCTGATTTTAAACCATGCACTACCCACTTGTTTTGTTCAAACAACTGCTTCTTGCTCTTCTGGGACTGCTTCTTGTACAGGGTCCTCACAAACATAATGAAGTGTTCCAGAATTATCATGCTTCTCAATGTTTTCTATTATTGTTATGATCCACATGATGATGGATATTAGGAAATCAAAAGAGAACATGCTCAGCATAAATTCAACTGAAAGAACACAGGAAAAGATTCGAGTCTGCAGTTGCACTATTGAGAGTGTCTGCTGGCACACTATTGAGTGATGTGGGAAGCATCAAAAGAAGATGGCAACAATACACAAATTTGTTGTACCAAAAATAACTAGTCAACTTTCCACCACTTGAGGAGGTAGAATATGAGCAAGAACCATTGGTACTAAAGGAAGAAGTTAAAGGTGCACTCAAAGCCTGGGGTAAAACACGAGTCTAGGCATTGATGAAATACCAAGTGAAATATTTCAACAAGCTGGCAAACTACTGGAAACACTCACTGGTCAATATCAGGAGATTGGAAGACAGCTTTTTGGCCAAGTGGCTGAAAGAGGTCCATATTTGTATCCATTTCAAAGAAAGGAAGGAGACTGAGAGAGGCAGATTTGTTGTGACAACATGGTCAATGAACACATGTGAGATTAATTGAAGGGCAGAGATATAAATGGCTTGGTAAGCCTCATCTTTTTCTCTCCTGCTCTTGGATCTTTGGACCAGCATGCAACTAGCTGCCTCACTTATTCTGTACCTCCATTTGCAAGCTAGACTACTCAAATCCATGGACTGTGTTGTTGTAAGCTGAGATTCCTTCCAGTCCTGCTTCGCCACGCTACTGGAATATACATCTCTAGAGCTAGGGACTGTCAGACCATCATCTGGCTGACTGTTGGTGACTTGACTTACTGTCTGTTGCCTGTGACTCGATAGCCTGGATTACTTAGCAGAGGACTACCCAGTGGCCCTCAAGACTTGACAGACTGCTAGTGTATTAATTATCTCATAGAAGTGAATTGCACCAAGTCATTTACACTGCTTTATAGATTAATTTATCTCTTATGTTAGATATCTATCTATCTAGATACATATAAATTATTAGTGTTTTGTTTTGTTTCTCTAGAGAACCCTGTGTAACACAGAGACCAAACAGAATGCTCAAATTGTAGAACAATATCAATGATTTTATGTGCAGGCACATTTTTTATGAAGATTGTCTTATAATGATGGCAGTAGTACATTGATGGGAAGCTTCCAGAGATTCAGGCCAGATTTGGATGAAAATAAAAGACATCATTGTTGATGACAGACACATCTTGGCTGAAAGCAGAGAATACCAGAAATGTTTACTTGTATTTTGTGTTTTAGGAACACCAGTGTGTGGATTATAACAAATTACGGATAAAGTAGAGGAGAATGGAAATTCCAGAAAGCTTCATTGTGCTTCTGTGAAAATTATAGCTCAAAGAAGAGGCAGTTGTGTGAACAGCACGAGGGCATGGTTTCAGATCAGGAAAGGTGTGCTTCAGGGTTGTATCCTCTCACCGTACCTGTTCAATCTATAAGCAGACAAATAGTCATGGGAGGTGGCTTATTTGAAGCAGAACAATACAGGTTGTTGTTAACAACCTAGGACATGTAGATGATAAAAATTTGCAGCTGCAAGTGGGGAGGATTTAAAGCACTTGTTGATGAAGATCAAGGATTGTAGCCTTCAGTATGGATTAGAACTCAATGTAAGGAGACACAAATCCTCATAACTGGACTAATAATTAGCATCATGATAAATGGAGAAAAGACTGAAGTGGTCAAGAAATTTCTCTTGCTTGGATTCAAAATCAGTGCTCACGGAGGCAGCGGTCAAGAGGTCAGACAAGAGCTGCATTAGGTAAATCATCAGCACAAGACCTCTTCATAATATTGAAGACCAAGGATGTTGCTGTTTGAACCAAGGTGCGCATCAACCAAGCCTAGGTATTTTTAATTACCTCACATGCATGTGAAAGTTGGTCATTGCATAAAGAAGACTAAGGAAATTTGACACATTTGAATTGTGGGTGTGTTGGAAACGAATATTGAAAGTATCATGGACCGATCTCTCGTGGAAGAAGTATGGGCTCCTTAGAGGCAAGCATATTGACATTCCATCTTACATATATGGAAATACTTTCAGGAGACACGAGTCCCTGAAGAAGGGCATCATGTTTAGTACAATAGAGGGGCAGCAAATGAAAAGAAGGCCCTCAACAAGATGGAATGACACTGGCTGCAACAGTACCCATTAAGCATGGGAACAAGAGTGAGGACAACACGAGAGTGACAGTATTTCATTCTGTTGTGCACAATGCTATGGTCTGGAACCAATTGCATGTCCCTGCCAACAGCAACAATATAACAAACTAAATCAATAATTATAAAAAGATAAAAATGGCATTTTAAGGCTGAGCCTCGTTGTCATAAGTGGTTGAGTGCGGGCTTGGCGGTTCAAATCCAGTGGCAGCTCTCAGGAGCAGTGCTGGGTAGCACCTACGACCACCAGAGGGCAGTGATGCCCCCCTCCAAAAAATAAAATAAATGCATTTTAAGTAATTAAATAAGTGGAAGTAATGTTTGCTTGTTTCTTGTATTGAAAAACTCAATGATGAAGAACTGCAACCTCTCCACAAATTCATTTTAGATTTGATGAAATCCCACGTGCAATCACAGTAGATTTCCTCTCCTGAAAAATGTTAAGCTGAATGAAAGTCAGGTTAAAAAGTCAATTGGCCATGAACAGCCAGAATGGCATCCAACAGCAGCAACAGTACATGTTTCCAGCCAAGACCCTGCTGATGGAAGCAATGACATCATTTATTCCATTTCTTTCCTGCTTGAATTTTTGGCAAGTCTCTGTGGTTATAGTGCTGCAAATATTTTTGACTTATCGACAACAATATTTTACTTACACATCATATTTATTGTCTCACTCATGAGTTTCTGCATTTGAGTCATCTTTCTTTGGAATGGTCTCAAATATGGATCACCACCAGTCAGTGGACCAGGTGGCCCTCTTCCAAATTTCTTGATGTAGAGAAGTGAGTGGCTTCAGCATGGCTTCAGCTTTTGAAACAATTCTTTTGGTAGTCTACCAATTCCTTTATTTTCTTCTAATGCCTTCAGTGCCATCTGGACTTCTTTTTTGAATACCACTGGTTCTCGATCATAAGCAACCTCTTGAATAGCTTATACGCCTACCATTTATTTTTGGTACAATGTGTCTTTGTACTCCTTCAATCTTCTTTTCATCATGTCTGCTTCATTCTACATTATATCCATAGAATTTTGTACTATTGCAGCTCAAGTTTTGATTTTTTTTCCAGTTATTTCAGCTGGAAGCATGCTGTGTATACTTTTTTTTTTTGCTGTTTTATTTTTAACTCAAGGTCTTTGCACTGTTCATTATAATATTGTATTTTTTCTTCTGGTAATAACTGTCTGGGAAGCTTGCCCCTAGCACATCATCACTGGTCTGGTAGGTGCAATTGTACAGCAATAAGTAAAGATTATAGTAAAGTCATAAAGGATATGGGAGATAGAAGAGAGATTGAAGTAATGGAGTAAGACACATTTCATGGTAGCATAATCACCTCAGCCCCACTTGATGCTCCACATGGAGAAAGAGAGAGAGAGAGAGGGAGAGAGTTTATTGCTAACCAAGGCTTAGGAGGTGGAGTTACAGGTAACCTCACATGTCACAGGAGGGGGATGTGCAGTAGACATGAGTGTAACAGGAAGGGGAGGAGCTAGGGGGCATACATGTAATAGGAAGGGGAGGGACTAGGGGTATGCTTATGGAAGAAGGGCAGACCATAGATTCATGATGGCAGCCTAACCTTGGTCACCCTTGAGAGATCTTGACCGGTCTGCTTCTGTGTGGGCGCTGCATGCCAAGCCCCCTTCCCAAACAGCAGTTCCCATGTTGCTCTCTGTCTCACATATTTCTCAAGATCATACTACAGGAAACCAGAAGCAATGTGCACAATGGAAGAATACCCCATGCTTATGGATAGGAAGACGCTCAATATAGTAAAGATGTCAGTTCCACCCAAGGCAATTCATATGTTTAATGCCATTCGAATTCTAATACCAACAACCTTCATCAAAGAATTGGGAAACTGACCATGAATTTCATATGAAGAGGGATGAAGCCTGGAAGTAGCAGAGAACTCCTTAAGAAGTAGAACAAAGTTGAAACGCTCCCTTTAACTAACTTTAACACATAGTACACAGCCACGGTGGTCAAAACAGCATTGTACTGGAAAATGATAGATAGTCAGACCAATGGAAAAGAACAGAAAATGCAGAAATAAAACCAGCAGCATATAGACAAGTAATCTTCAACAAGGGCTGCAAAAGCATCAAGTGGGAGGCAGACCCTATTTAAAAAGTGTTGCTAGAAACAATGGATATCCACATGTAGAAAAATGAAACAAGATGGTTACCTCACCTAATGCAAAAAACAAGCTCAAGGAGGATCATAGACCCATAAGTAAAATCCCAAATCATCAGGACCATCAGGGAAGGAGTCTGACAAGTCTAAGAACCTTGGCCAGGTGTTTCAAAGAGTAACTGCAATAAGGTTTATTCTGTAAACCTGACCGATAAACACATGTGAGATCCATGGGAGGGCAGAGAGATAAATGGCCCAGTGAGTCTCGCCTTAGGAGTTCTCTAGTCTCTTGTTCTCTGATGGTCGGGTGAGGGTGCAGTTGTCTTAGCCAATTGCCTGCCTCAGCTAGAAAGGCTCACTTCTGCAGGACATACATGAGGAGGAGCAGGTGGAAGTACCCTTATGCAGCCCTGGGTGCTGGAGCAGCCACATGGAGACCCCTGCCAGCACTGAGATGCTTACATGCTCTCTGATTCAGTTTTCCTCATGCAGTAGGCGTTATTGCAGGTGTTTTGTGAGATTAAGGAGCACTATGTATCAAACATATGGGCTAGTATTGGACTGAGGGGCTTGGACAGCACTGGGTTGGGATGCCCTCTTAAGGTACACTAGTCTTTCTATAAAACTCTTTTATATGCATATGACTTTCTGTGTATTTTTCCCCTAGTTTACCCAGACTGACATAGGAAGGATAAATACATGGGTTAATCTGAAATCGACAAGTGTGATTGACTAAGGATAAAATACCTAGACTTCACTCTGGGGGTAACAAGGCAACCCAAAGAACGGCAGAGGATTTTTAGCAATGGTCAATAGACAAAGCGCTAATAGCAAAAATCTATGACACCCCCCTGGCCGGCTAAAGAGGAAAACAGTAAATACCTTGAAGAAGTGGGGAAAAGAACTAACAAGAAGTTTCACTTGTGAGGAGGTCCATCTTGTCAATAAACATATAAGAAAATGCTCCCATTCATCAGCCATCAGAGAAATGCAAAGCAAAAAAAAAAACCCATGAAATACCATCTAATACCCTTGAGATAAGCCCAATCACAAAATCAGAGAGCAACACATATTGGAGGGCATAGGGCAAGATCAGAACTTATGTGCAGCCTCTGTGGAAAGTGATCTGGCTTCCTTGTATTTTTAAAGACCTTTTGCTTTCTTTATGTTTGATATTTTAAAAATGTCATTTGACAATGCACTAGGTCTTTAGTCATTAATATTCAATGCAGCCAATCTATTCTTGGGGTATTCTCTAAATACAGGTGGCATATACGACTATTGTATTTGGTTTTGTGTACTTGATTTAAACTTCTACAGCTTCAACCCAAACTTTTATTTGAGCAGTTGGTATTCTCTTTCACAGTAAGTCACTGGAGTAATTTTGGTTGATGGTATTGAGCTTCTCTTCCCACAGAAAATATATATTAGATTTTATCCTTGTGTATCCATCTGGTAAGATAGCTGTGTAAAGTTGCTGCTTATGTAATTGGAAACAAGTATTTACAATGAAGAGATCTTTGGCTTTTCAGAATTTATGTGTACATAATTAGCACACATTCAATTCTTGTGATAAAGAAATGTTATAGTGCTTAACACAACTTGGTGTGGATCCCGAGCAGTGGTACTGAGGACAGAGCAAGACCCGAGAGAGCTCCATTCTGTGCACATCCGGCTGCTTTGGGTTGGAACCAACTCAGTTCTCAACACAAGAATGACATGGCTACAAAGGCCGTTGTTATTTGTCTCTACTGTCTTGATTTAAGTTGTGAAAGGATATGAGAAAAATTCTCTGATTTTTAAATTAGTGTCTTTATTTATTGCAATTATATAGTCTAAAGAAAATAAATCTCACAAAGCATAAGTATGCACATTAAAATTAAAAATTGGAAACCATTGTGATAATTTATATCCAAATCCAAGCTCATTATTACTCTTATATTATTTATATATTTCTTTCCCTATAGGCTCACTATCCCTACCTGCTGCATGCGTCTCAGGACCCTCCACACCTAATGCTCCTAAGACCATTCTTGTTCTCCCCTCCTTCCACTTAGGAGTCAACACCCCCCCCCCAACACACACACACTCCCCTCAGCAGACCTCTACCTGTTTCTTCCAATTTGTTCATTCCCACTCCCCTCTCCTGGGTGCCCCCTCCCCTCAGTACGATTCATTCCTCTGACAGGACCACTTCCCTTAGTTTCTGGATCTTCCTCATTTGCTCTCTTATTGGGACTAGGAGCCAATCCTTTTTGCGAAGTGAATTGTCTTTATATTGTTAACTTCCAGCTTAATGGGGCAGTGGTCAGAGAAGATGTACTGAATGATCTCTGTGTCTCTAAATTTCCATTCTTACTTTGTGTGCAGCATGCCCTCTATTCTAAACTATGAGCCATGTGCACTGGAGAAGAATCAGTATTTTCTTTTTTCTGATGGCTGGAGAGCCATGAGACTAAGTTGATCAATTGTCTTTTTCAGTTATTCCACTTATTTATTGATGCTCTTACCTATTGATCTAGCTTCTCTTGAGAATGGTGTATAAAAATCCCCTATTATAATGGTTGATTCACTGATTTCTCCTTTCACATCTTAGAGCAGTGGTTCTCAACCTGTGGGCTGCAACCCCTTTGGGGGTAGAACCACCTTTCCATGGGAGTTGTCCAATACATCTTTCATATCACATATTTACATTAAGATTCATAACAGTGGCAAAACTACAGTTATGAAGTAGAAATGAAAGTAATTTTATGGTTGGAGGTGGCCAAAACATGAGGAACTATATTAAGGAATCATGGCATTAGGAAGGTTGAGAACCACTGTCTTAGAGGAATTGAAGTTTTCAAGGGTATTTTGTTGGGTGAATACAGCTTTAGTATGGCTATGGATGTTTGGTCTATTATCCCTTGAGAATTATGGAATCACCAGTCTTGTCTCTCATTTTTCTGTGTAACTTGAGGTCTATTTTTGTTAGAAAATAATACTTCCACTCCTGCATTTTTTATCATCGTAAGCTTGGTAAATTTTGTGTCATCCTTGGACTCTTAGTATGTTTTTTTCTCTGACTTTGAGATGTCTCTTTTGAAGGCAGTAGATACCTGGATCCTGCTGTCTGAACCAGTGTGCTATTCTTTGTCATTTTTTAGATGTATTGAGACTATTAACATTCCGTTGTAATCAAGTCTAATTGCAGGTTGGTTGCTGTTATCTTTTACTATTTGTGTTGATATTTTCCTTTCATTCCCATTTACAGGTGTGTGAGGAAGTTACGATTGCCTTTGGTTCTCTGTTCACCTATGATGCTTTGGGGGCTGTATCTCTGTGTTTGGGTTTGGGGGTCATGTTACACCTTTTTGTGGTCTCATGTTCCTGTGTTGCAGTTGGAGTTGTTGGTTTTCTGCTCATAAGAATTAGAGAGTATTTTTGTCATGATGGTTTGTTTTTATGAATTCTCTAAATATCTCTTTATTTGAGGAAATTTTCCTTCAAATTTTATGGAAATCTCTGCTGAATAGAGGAATCTTGGGTTGCAGGTGTTGTCTTTCAATGTTTGGAATATATTGTTCCAATTCTCTCTCTCCTGCATGCTCTCTACAAAGGGGTCTGTGTTTATTCTCTTCTGTTTGTTTATATGTGATTTCCCATTACTCTCAAGCTGCTCTCATGATTCTGTCTATTTTATTGAAGTTGGATAATTTGACTACTATATGTCTTGATGTGTTCTTTTTTTTTTTGGGGGGGGGTAGTTAATATAATTGCTATTCCCTCTGATTCCTGGGTGGTTGTCGTCTCTTTCTTTGTGATACTAGGGAAATTTTCTTCCATGAATTTTCTTAGTATATTAGCTGCAGACTTATTTGCTTCTTCCTGCACAGAGGCTCTAATAATTCAAATATTGTTTTGCTTCATGGAATCCCATATCACCCTCAGGCTGTCTTCAGATTCTTTTGCGTTTTCTTTGATTGAATTTCTCATTTGCTGAATTCTGTTTAGTTATCTTTTAGTTCATTGATTCTATATTCAATTTCTTCCATTTTATTTTTGAGATCCTTCACCATGCTTCTTAATTCTGCTCCCTCATGTCTTAAACCTTGGTTTTCTTTTGTGAGTAATCTGGTATGTCTCTTTTTCCATCTGCTTTCTGGATTAACCCCCTAATTTCCTATAAAACTCTAAACAACATTTTCCTGAATTACCTGACAGATTTTTGGGGGGCATCACTGCCCTCTGGTGGTGGGAATAGGAGACCCAGCCCTGCTGCTGGATTTGAACCTCCAACCCAGTAGGCTGCAGTCTCGCACACAACCACTATGTCACCAGGTCTCAGGCCCTGTCTGACAGATTTTAAATCAAATAGAAGGACTAGTCCTTTTTGGAAAAGTGTTGGGTTTGTATCATCTTCAGTGATTTTTTTTCTCTCTCTAGATTATTTTGGTGGGAGATGCTGATGTTGGTTTTTGTCTGCATTGCATCATGGATCAGCTGAGGTGTTTCATTGGCTTCCATGATTTGTAGGGAGGAAGAGGCGGTTCTTCTAAGTTAGGGGAGGATCAGTTAGGTCCAGACAAGGTATGGTGTGAAGATGATGAGTGAGTGTTAACTAGTGAATAAGAGAAATTGGTTATAGGTACTTGGGAGTAGATGTTGGTCAGTGGTATTAATCAGAGGAAGTCTTCCTGTTCAGTCTGTTAGTTTTTAATGAGTTGGTGAAGAGGATCATGGAAGATATGCTTTTACTTGCTAAGTTGAAGGTGAGTGTATTTAATTCAGGTGTAGGAAGCAGGTTCTAGAGGTTATAGTGGTTATGGTATATGAGGGATATACTATGACTACCAGAGTCCCTTATGGAGAGTATAATTCATGTAGGGTGAGTGCAGCCCTTCAGTTTTTTGTGCTTTTGTCAGACGGTACCTTTACAGTAGTTTGCTGAAGACACAGGGCTCTCCATTCTTAACATGTGGTACTGGGTATAGAAGAATAACTTAGTGGGTACTGTAGGGAAGATGGGCTTCCTAGCCCGGGGTGAGATAGGTCGCTGGGTTACCCTGATGTACTGAGTTCAAATTCCTCTGGAGGGGAAAGGAGTCCTGTGTTTTCTTTCTCTGTAGATATGAATGGACCTACCAAGTACCTGGAGTCAGTTATGCCTCAGGTTTGAGCTGCATTTCTGTGTCTCTGTCTTTGGTCCTCTCCCTAAGTTGTTGGGTCTTGCTTTCTGGGAACCTTCTTGTGCCCTTGATATTAGAAACATCCAAAGGGGCTCGGAAAGAGCATTATACCAAGTGCCGTTCAGATCTGCAGGCCACACCTGGCTCCAGGTCCAGGGTCTCCAGAAGTAGAAGCAGATGTCCTTCTGCTGTCCTAGAGGGGAAGGCTGTCCGAATCTGGGGACCTCAAGGGAGGGTGGCACACAGTCATCAAGAGTGGTAGCAAAGATGAACATATTGTCTGGGTCTCAGTGGAGTGGGATCCACAGCATTCTTGTCACCTTGGCCAGAAATGCAGGGGACCATGGTATATGTGTTGTTTGAGTGGTAGTAAGCGGGGAACACTGGCCATGAGTTTCTTGGGATCAGTGGGCATTAGTTAACTGGGGGGGTGGTCTGGGGTGTAGGCAAGATGGCCCAGGGGCACAGGGGAGTCTTCCAGATCAGGGATGTCAGAGCATGCAGCTGGATCACTGGAGCTGGGAATCCCAACAAAGAGCTGCTCCCAAAATCTGCTTCTGGGTTACCAGGGAGGCGTTTTGGGATGCAGCAAGGGGCCCACTGAAGGGGTGGTGCAGGAGTACACAGTGCTTGCATCTCCAGGGAGAAGAGGAGGGGGTATCACAAGGAACTGCAGCTCTTTGCCCACCTGAGCAGAAGGCCAGGAACTGTGGTTCCAGTGTTGAAAGGTGGAGATACACTCGCGACAGCAGCGCGTGCATTGATGGAAAAAGGGATTTCAAGGGAGAGCAGTATAGCGGGGGCTCTCCAGGGACAATGTGGCCTGGAGGAACTCATGGGAACACACGGGTGTCTCTGGTGGGAGAACACAAGGGGTCTTTGAGTAAGATCTCTGGTGCACAGGGTATGAGGGAGAGCGTGGGTTCTTCAGAGGACAGCTGCGCAGTTTGAGAGGAAACCGACAAAAGATCCCCGGGAGCTTTGAGACCAAGGTTTGCAGGAGACTCCCCAGAGCTGGCCTGCTCACCGCAGATCTGCAGATCACACAAAGGAAATTCACGAACACTAGCACAGCCTCAGCGCCATCTTCCCGGAGTCTGAGTTTTCTATCCCTGCCTCCCTTGGCATGGTTTTTATCTGCTACAAGCCAGCCTTTGTGGGTTGTGTCAATGAGTACGCTGTTGCTGTTAGCGTCCATGGAGTTGACGCCAGCTCATCGCCACCATGTGCACAGTACAAGGACCCACGGCCCCGCCCTGCGCCATCCTCACAGGGCTTTGTGCCTGCGTCTGTGCAGCCACAATGGCAATCCTCTTTCCTGCGCCCCCCCCCCCACCTCAGCTTAACCAAGCATGATGCCCTTCTCCAAGGATTGGTCTCTCCTGACAATATGTCCGCAGTATAGGTGATGATGTCTCGCTCTCTTAACCTCTAAGGAGCTCTCTGGGCTGACTTCTTTGAAGACATATTTATCTATCCTTTTAGTAGTTTAAGTTATTTTCAATATTCTTCTTCAGCTCCACAATACAAATTCGCCAATTCAATGTTGATTCAATGTTCAACTTTTGAATACAAATTCACCAATTCAATGTTGATTCAATGTTCAACTTTCGTGCATATGAGGCCATTGAAAATACCTTGGTTGGGGTCACACCATATGGCTTAAGTCCTGGTTTTCAGTACTCTACAGAGGGCCTGGGCAGCAGATTTAAAGCAACTCGCCCATTGACCTCTTAACCGCTGTTTCCATGAGCATTGATGGATTCAGCATTTGGAAGACAGAATCCTTGACAGCTTTGACCTGTGTTGCCTATGGGCCCATGTATGAGGATTTCAGCCTTCTTTCCACTGAGCTTTGATCCAAACAGAAGGCTGCAATCCTTGCTCTTCATTAGCAAGTGCTATAACTCCTCCTCATTTTCAGCAAGCGACAATGTCATCTGCATGCTGTAAGTTGTTAATATGTCTTCTTCCAATCCTGGCGCATTATTATTTTTATTGTAATCCATCTTCTCAGATTACTTTCTCAGTATATGGATAGAATAAATTTTGTTTCAGGCTACAACCCTGATTCACGCTTTCCTGATTTTAAACCATGCAGTATTTCTTGTTCTGTTCACACAATTGACTCTTGATCCATGTGTAACTTGGGTCTTGGTCATCAGTTGTGGCTGTCCCTCTGGTTCCCTAATGAAATGTTTTTGGTAGGGGCCATTAATTCCTTTCCAAATCATAGCAACCCAACATACAATAGTTGAGATATTAAAGCCTGTTCTTGCAGACTCTGTGCTAACGCATCCTGTTGAGGACCTTTCTCTTTTTCACTGGCCCTCTACTTTACCAGTCATGATGTCCTTCTCCAGCGACTGCTCTCTCCTCATATCATGTCCAAAATGTCAGGCACTGAGTGTCCCCATCCTTGCTTTTAAGGACCATTCTGGCTGTATTTTGAATGTCATCTCAGAAACAGATTTGGCACATGGCACTAATGGCAGAAAATACAAGGAACTGTGGAGTAGATGAAAGGCGGGGCAATATTGAACATATCTCTCGTTCTTATTTCCATAAAGGATGAATTATTTTGATATATGTGCTGCCAAAGTGATCACAAGAATGAGTTATTTTGGATATCCACTTGCTAGATAAGAAACCACAAGCATAATTTAAATATAAAATCCATGTTAAGAGTTCTATTATTTGCATTAGGGATTGATTTTCGAAAGTATGATTCTTTTGCTTCAAAAATTTTATTTGAAATAAATTCAAACTTACAGAGACTTTCCAAAATTTTGCAAAGGATTGTCGTGTCCTCTCACCCATATTCAGCAAACCTTAACACCTTAAATTTTGTTCAAAATGATAAGAGAAACGTTTTTAGCTATTGTAGATTTTTGAAATTAAGGACAGTAAAAACATAAGGGATAGAAGGGACATGTCTGTTAAGTTTTTTTTCTTTCAGTAGCTTCATTTATGGCAATAGCTATCTGCAAAGCAGAATAGTATTATTCAGAAATGAAATTGATTACTTGCGAATGTAAATTTTGAACTTCAGTGAAACCACTGTTTGCTTGTTTGCTGTTTCTTTAAAACTGGCACATATGCCACAGAAAACATTAAGTCAGTTTCAAGTCTACTTTTCACCCTTTTATAACCATTCAGAACAGTGATTGAATCTGCTGGACAAGGAATCTGGTGGGTTTTGAGGCTTTGACCCTTTTCTCCTTTTTAATGACTTAATTAATTTTATGGTTATTTGATATTTAATACTAATATCATATAATTCTGTATTTCAATGATTCAATGATGTGCTTGACATTACAATTGTTCCCTGAATCATTTTCTTAGCACTCTTTCTCCATGGTCTCTGTAACCTCTTCTCCCTTTTACTCCACGACCATTACGATAGCCCTCTCCTCCTGGGACCCCTAACTCTACTTGCTGTCCCTCGAGGTTCATCACTCTTTGGTTTCATACACTGATAAACGGAAAAGCATGTAGCATAGCTTCCAGAGGGGGACCTCCACTGACATAACCCCTCTGAGCTCCATTCTAATATAAACAAACAAAAAGCAAAGAAAACCATGCAAACCCCAAATACAGTCACTTTGGGAAACCAGATCCTGACCAGTCCTCAGGGTAGGGGGCACCTAACCACAAAGTTTTAACAGTTTTCATTTTAA
>PVJH01031945.1:0-23191 GCA_004026705.1 Nesogale talazaci
GGCCCGTGCGCCGTGTCCCCTGATTCCCATTGGGGGCATCCAGATGGTGCAGGCTCGGCCGGGGGCCCACCCCCCCCTGCTGCCTGGGCCCACCGGGGCCTGGGTCAGTGGCTTCTCAGGGGGTGGCAGCGACCTGACAGGAGCCCGGGAGGCTCAGGAACGAGGCCGATGGAGTCCCACTGAGAGCTCGTCAGCCACCGTGTCCCCCGTGGCCAAGGTCTCCAAGTTCACACTCTGCTCGGAGCTGGAGGGCAGGGATGACCCCAAGGAACAGGAGAGGACGAGCGGAGGCCCCGGCAGACCGCCAGACTGGGAGCCCCCGGAGCCCACGCCCACAGACAGCCCCTGCACCCTGCCTGAGGCCTCAGCCCGGCCCCCCCGGGGCAGCCGAGCCGAGCGGACCTGGAGCCCCCGCTCGGAGTCACGGCGCACCGTGGCCCACCCCCAACCTTTGGCCGCCCTGCCCCTGGACCACAGCAGCTCGGCAGGCTGCCTGGCAGAGGCCTCCACGTGCCACGTGCCAGCTCGGAGTAGGAACCTTTCTGGGGAGCCCAGGACGGGTCGGGGCACCCCTGAGGGCTCACGTGCAGCACCTCCAGGCCAGCCTGAGGACAGGGGCAGCCCCAGCACTTAGCGTCCCTCCGCAGCTTCAGCATCTGGTTTCCGGTGTTCGGCAACAGACGTTTCCAGCCAATTTCCTCATGCCGTCTTGCCCTCCTCGAGGGCATTCTCCCGGTCTGTCTGTCCAAGCAGCTTCTGCGCAGGCCCCCATCTGTTCCACCTTTCATGTATGCAGTTACCTGTGCCTTTTTCTATGCCTTTTGTTGCTTGAAACAAAACACACACACACACACACACACACACACACACACACACACACAGACAAACCCCTTCCCCGAGGAGTGGAGGCTGTGACGATTTCGTGCTTGAGGTGGGGGGTGGAGTCTCACCTCTCTGCTTCTGCACCTGCAGCCCCTCACCCCCAAGGGCTACAAGTGGCAGCCATCTGCTGAGGGGGGGGTTGAATGTGTTGAAGGGGAAGAAAGAATTTAAAAAAAAAAAAACATATACTCAAATGTAACAGCCAATGCGCCTATGTATAGAGGTTTATGGTAGCTCTTCACCGCGTGGTTCCACCCCAGCCAGCAGCCACCCCTCTCTGCTGCCAAAGGGCACCCAAACACAGGCAGTAAGGCAGACCCGGGAAGAGTTAGCACCTTCCTGATGCCCACCCCCTTTAATTTTAAGGAGCCCTAGTGGCGCAATGACTACAAGGTCAGCGGGTCAAACCCACCCGCCATTGCCTGGGGGAAAGCAGGGGCTTTCTGCTCCCATCAAGACTTCTAGGCTGGGAAATTCACAGGAGCAGGTGGGTCCCTGGGTCTTACAATCAATTGAATGGCTGTGGGGCTGGTTGGTTTGGTTTCTTTGTCAGAAAGGGAAAAGATGTGACTTTTGTTAAGATTTCAATGAAAAAAGAAGAAAAAGCAGGTAAAAGGTGGGTTCTGATCCCCCTCCCCAGGGCTCCCACTGTCTGGTGGACTTCCCAGGTCCCCAGCACTCATCCCCTCCATGCCCCCTCCCTTCACCCCTGGGGCTGGCACAGGCATCCTGCCCACCACTTCTGCACACCTGCCTCAGGCCTTTCGCCCTGGCCCTGACATAGTCAGCCATCCGTATTCTGTAAAAAACCCCTGTAAGGCTCATGGATCCCGGCCCACACCCTTGAACTCAAGTTTCGGGGTGCCATCTTTCGGTTCTAAGGGGCAGGGTTCAGGAGATTCTGCTTTCTTTATGCTCAGGCACTGGAGGTTTTTAGGGACCTGTATCTGAACCCCTCGATAGCAAGACTGGTGTCATCATGCCCCTCCCTCCACACACACCCCCCTACACTGGACCTATCAGCCCATCATCCAGGAAATAACCCTGAGCCTTTTAGTTGACTTATACTTTTAAAAGAAATATATATATGTGTGTATATATATAAAATATATTTTAGGCTCTTCTATTTGAGTTGTTCAATATCTACAGTGGGCATACGCCTAAGGAGACTCAGAAGAGAGGATGCCGTCGCCACGCTCCTGGCATCCTCTTGACTTAGAAGATGGTTTCATTTTCTGAATTCTCCACTTTTTGAATTCTCCAAAACAATCTGAATTCTGAATTCTTCATTTTTTGAATTCTCCAAAACAATCCTTTCAGAGCCAGTGGCCCTTCCCTCCTCACCCCCACCTTTAAGAAGCCGCCCTGCGTTTCCAAGGACAGGCCCTGCTATGAAAGAAAAATCAGAACCCAAACTCCCATCTCCAGACGAACTGTGGAACCCAGCATGTTTTGCCTGTCCTGGAGAAGTGAGGTGGTTGCACCTTTCCAGAAATGAGGCCCCTGACAGAGCTGGCTGGGTCCTCAGGCAGTCTCCCACCCCCGCCTCTGAGTTGACTAGGCTGTTAGGATGGAGATCCACCATCAGGTCTCTCCACTCAAGACCCCTTCTGTGAGGTCATAGCGCCCCCTCCCGCCAGACCTCCTTGTTCACCCTCCTCGGCCTGTCCAGAGCTAGGAGGGCACAAGAAGGAAATGCGCCCTGAGGTGCGGAAATGAGGGGTTCTGCTGCTCCCTGGTGTATTGGGTCAGATTAGCAACAGCTCTGGGCTGCTTGATTCTGAGGCCGTCTGCTCAGTCTCACCGGTTGAACCTGGCAGAAAGTGTCAAGGCGCCCAGGCCTGGGCAGCGTATAGGCCAGGGGTCACCCCACACCTGTCCAGCAGCCCCAACCCCTAGAACTAGGTGAGGATTAGGCTTCAAGATAGGAAGCCCTTGGGGATGGGATGGGGGCCAGGGAGGCTAAGACCTGGCGTGTGGAGGCCATGCCCCTCTCTCCCTACCTGCCTATACCCCAGCTTCCCACAGCACACCCTCCCAGAGGACAGTGTGCTCAGTGGGAGGAGTGTCCCCCAGTCTCAGGAACATTCAGACACAGACAGAGGGGGCATTTGGGGGCCAGGACTCACCAGAAACCCTTGTCTACTGAAATACAGATCTAATCCGGCCTAAAGACTGCCGCCACCACAGGTGCCCAGAGGGTAGGGCCGATGCCACCAGTCTGGGAGTAGTCACTGGCCCCTCTGCCAGACTCTCTTCCCACTCCCCAAGCATGGTGCCCCAAGGCACTAAGCTTATCTCGGTAATGTGGGGAGTCGCTCTGACCACACTCTTCCGAGGACACCCCTGCCCTGCTCCCAACCGCTGTCACCTTGGTAGTAGGCTATGACTCTCCTCAGTCTGCCAAGCAGAGCAGAGGAGACTGCGAGGACACCTGGAAGGTGCGGGGGCACCGGCACAGACCAGCTCTGGCCTTTGCGTGTTGGCAACAGGGAGGAGCCACCTACTGAGGTTTCTGGGTTAGGGTTAGGGTTAAGCCTTGCCTTGCCTTCCGTCAGGGGCTCCAAGCTTCCAAGCCACCTTCCTGGATGCTCTCTGCTCCTGGGAAATTCGGGGCCAGTCTGGGTACTAAGTCCATTCCTCCTGAAGGCAATCTGCCCCAGGCCACCTGCCCTCTCCTGCCCATCCAGCCCATAGCTTCCGCCCTGGCCACCAAGACCCCCTGCAGCCACACTCAGATGCCTCCCATAGGAGGCAAATGAAAAGGATTTCCTTCCCGCTCCCTCTAGCCCCTGCTCCATGCTCCCTGGCTTCCTCTTGAGTAGGAACAAGCAATACATCGAAGCTGAATTTCTCTCTAGTTCTTTCTCCAGACAATACTTCCCAGAAAGCAAAAGTTGCAGTCAGGCAGCCAACTCCCCGGGGGCAGCCCTGCAGGACCGGCCAGGATGGGGAGGAGTTCCCAAAGGCCTACTCCACAAATCCCTCTCCATGTGTCCTACTTCCCATTGGAAAATGGCTTCGGCACTTGCGATCACTTTACTAAAAGTCTAGTGTGAAAAAAAAGAGGGGGAGGGAGAGAAAAGAGAAAGAAGTGTGTAGGCAAATGTAATATACCTGTTCTCTGTAAGATAAATATTGGCCTTTTTTTTTTAAAAGGTGTATGTGTTCTGTCTGTGAAATTGTCTGTAGGGAGTTTTCTGTGTTCTTAAATGGCAATACATTCCACAAAGTCTTACTGTAGATACGTACAGCAGCCACACTGGGATGGAATAGTTTTGCCTGTAACTGTATTTAAACTCCAGTTCCTCCACTTGCATCTTGCAATGTCGGTATGGTAATATATCAGTGCAAAAAGAAAAAAAGAAAAAAAAAAGCCCCACGCAGGTCTAAAGCAGAGTCTGACGTACAAAAGGAAACAACTGCTCAGTATTGATGTGTGTGACCTTTGTTGTAAATTACATCTGTACTGTGAATGAGAAGTTTTTACAAGTATAATAATTGCCTTTATTACAGTTCGGGCTGGGTGTTCAGCCTGAGGATATTTTTAATAATAAAAAGGGAGGGGGGAAGCACGTTGGAATAAATTTTAAAATCCCAACACAGCTCGGTTGGTCTGGCTCATGGTTCTTTTTGACCGCAGTTGGGAGTTAGGTGTAGGCCTCCTAACTTCAAGATCGGCAGTTCAAACCCATGAGCCGAGTCATGGAAAAGAGAGGAGACTCTCCCCTCCTGTACAGGTCTGCCAGCGGAGACCCCCGCGCAGGGGCACTGTGAGCCCGAATAAGCCCGATGACAAAGGCGTTTCTTTGGTTTGAGGATGTGCCCCCCAGAGAAAGGCAGTAGCCGGGGCCCCCACCACCCAGCCTGGGCCTCTCTCATGACCGAGAATGTGTGCAGGGGCTATGAGGGGTAATCCTGACAGGTAGGGCCCCACCTTTTGTATTCAAGAGCAGTTTACTGAACAGCTGCCATCCTCCCTTGGAAGGGCGATGGCCCTGAGCAAGACACAGGGCCTCCTTTGAAGAGCCTCCATCCTCATAAGAGAAGCAGTCACTAAACAAATAATGATGTCACTAATTGCTCAATCACAGGGGCTGCCTGGCCATGGAGTTCGAACAAGAAGCAGTTCCCGTGAGTCACCAGGAAAGCTTTCCTGGAAAACTTCGGGCGGGGTGGGCAGAGGAAGCGGAAGTAAGAGAAGCCTGTGGAGGAGGGGGCTCATTCAGGTCAAAGACCACCTGAGTGTGGAAGGCTGGAGCCGAAGGGGTGGAGCCACAGGTGCCCCCTGCTGCGTGGGGGAGGGGGGTGGCTCAGCACGGTGCAATGCGTAGTCAGCCCTCCACAGACTGGGCAAGGACTGCTGGCTGATGGAGAGCTAGGCCTGGCCCAGGGATGCCAATGATGCCAGTGATGCTGCAAGAAGCAGCCCCTGAAACGCTGGCTGAGCGCCCAGCAGACTTGACTTCCCATGGCTGTCTGCTCAGTGTGGGTCAGCAGGGGACTTTTAGGCATCCCGGTCATTCAGAGTCCCATAAGGAGGGCTGTGCCCCCCAGACCAATGGCACAGGCAGCCGAAGGGAGGATGCCGGGGGGGGGGGGGGGGGGGGGGGGGGGGGGGGGGGGGGGGGGGGGGGGGGGGGGGGGGAAAAGGGCGTACTTGACCTTCTCCCTAAACGCTCCTACTTGCACCCAGCCCTTAGCCCTTCCATCTACATTTCATCGGCCAAGTCCCTCACCTGGCCTTGCCTGCTGGAAGTTGTCGTGGTCGGTTTTGACTCATGTGACAGGGGACAACTGCCCCCACAGCACTGTCCAGGCTGTCAACTTTATGGGAACAGACCCCCGGGCTCTTTCTGCCCAGACAAACAGGCCAGCACAGAGAAAGGCCTGGGAACATTTCCATAAAAAGGACAGCCAAGAAACCCCCATGAAGCCCTTCGGCACTGCCTGCCATGAGCCTGGCTTGGCAGGAGGCAGAACTGATTCCCAAGGGCAATGGAATTTCTTACCGACACGTCGGGCTGCTCACCGGAAGGTCAGCAGTTCAAAAGATGAGACTTTCCGCTTCAGTAAAAAGTGACAGTCTGAGAAATCCGCATGAGTCGTTCTATAGGGTCCTATAGGGTCACTATGGGGTCGGAATCATCTCGATGGCCGTGGGTTTGGGTTTTGTGCTTTTATGGTTCGTACAATGATCCTGCAAGACGAGGGCTGTTGCTTCGTGTTCAGAGACGTCAAACAGAGGCTCCTTAGCAGCCAGAGTCATACAGCAAGTGGGATCAAAGTGAAGAGGAGGTCCTGATTTCACCTGCAAAGCCCCCCTGCAGGGGGACCCGAGTGCTTCCTCCCTCCCTCTGCTCAGACTCCAGGGGCCCTGGATCTGACTGCTCAGTGGCCACCCAGTGCAGGCCCGGTCTGGGGGCTTCTTTCCCAAAGCTGCCTGGTTTTCGGGCCATGGCAGCTGAGTCCCTAGAGGCTCCAGGCCCCAGGACATGGCCAGCACCTTGGGCCCAGTAGTTGTGAGCATAGAAAAGGTGTGAACTTTCAGAAGGACCAGCACCCTTCTCCCCCCACCCTCGCTCAGGCCACTGGATCCAAAGTCCACCCATTATCCCCGTGCCTGTTGATCTTGAGGCACCCATCCCCAGATGAAGGGAAGACCCCAAGATGGCACCCGAGCAAAGGGTGGGTCATTGACCTCTGCTGTCCCAAACTTCAGGAGCGTCCACCAGTCCATGTCTGCTGCTGAAGCCAGGGTCAAGCTTGGCCTGGGCCCCCGCCCAGGGAGGGCCATGCTGTGTCTGGAGAATTCAAGATCCTGCCCATACCCCCAAGCTTCCCCAGCACCACCACCTGCCCACCTGTCCACCTCCACCTATCTCCAGCTCAGAACCCGGAACCCACATCCTTTCCTGGAGAACCCCTGGGCCAGCCCTCTTGAGGCAGGATTGCCTGAGAGGCATGACCAGAGAGCCGGATGGGACGGAGGTGAGCACCATTTGTTCAGAAGACCCCGGGGCCCGGGTCTTCCCACCTCATCCCAATTACAGAGGAGGAAAACTGAGGCTGGACCGAGGTCCCATCGTGGTCATCAGCAGGCCTGGCATTTACACACCGGCTCCCACAGCTGGGTGACCGTGGGCCCTCTATGGAAAGAGAATCTGGTGAGAACACTGCCATGTCCAGAGCCGGGAAGAGCTTGGCCAAAGGCCAGGGCTAGGATTCCCCAGGTCTCCGCAGGGCCACCTGCGCCACCCGCCAAGCCCACTTCTACCCTGGCCCTGTGCAGCAGCCCTGTCTCCTCCCAGACACGCACCTCTGCCTTTTTAGGAAAGGAAAAAAGCAGCCCTGGTGGCGGCCAGGCCGGCGGGTAGGCAGGCACGCTAATCCACCAGCTCCCGGCGGCTCTGGTTACCGTGGTTTGGGGCCCAGGCAGCAGGGCTGGGAGCGCCAGCCCAGCCAATGGGTGCTGCTGGCCCAGTCACTCTGCCAGAGCCATACAAGGCCTTGCTGCCGCCGAATGCCGAGAGTCGGCAGCGGGCAGCCCCAGCGCCAGCACCCACCCCGCCCTGCGCCTGCCAGCCCGGCACGTCCTCGGCTGGGCCTAATCCCGCCTGAGAGCAGGCAGCACTGGGGCGCACGTGCATCATCCCAGGGCTCTCCAACAAAGGTCAGGGAGGTGGCACGGCTGGGGCAGAGGTTCTCGGCTGGGGTCAGTCAATGGAGCCCAGGTCTGATCCAGGCTAAGTCTTCTCTTGATAAGGCCTTCCTATCATCCCTCTCACCTTGCTCGCTGCCCGTTGGCCCTGCCCTCTACTTCTGGGAAGGGTCTCAGTCAAATTAGCATGGGGGTCCAGTCTCTCCTAGGGCCTGAGCAGGGTCCAAGCCAGCGAACTCCTCCTGACGCCAAGCCTGCATGCACCTCTCAAAATCAGGTCGTCTGTCAGTATGTGCATGTGTGTGAGAGCCAGGTGCACATATGTCCCCTCATGCGCGTGGGTGTGTCCATGCCACTGCTGTGAAAGCAGGTGGGGGCAGGAAGCCCCTTCCCAATAGACACCCCACCCGCCACCCCCAACCTCAATTTGTCAGCTGGGCCCCATTTCCCTCTGCGGCGCAGCTAATTTACTGCCTGCAGGATTGCTTTGAGGTAGGAGTCACTGACCCCATTTTACGAACAGGGAACCTACATCACAAAGTGGTGACTTGCTATAAGCGAAGGCCCCAACACTCCAATGCAGAGCTGCCTGTGCCACACAAACCTCTGGCTTGGAAAGCAACCCCTAGAGACGGTGCCATTTTGACCAGAGCCAAGGGGGGAAGGGTGAACACCATGGCCCAAGACAGGACCTTTGGTACTAGAGCTGGTGGTCCTACCCAGGCCCCTTATCAGCCCCGAGGCTACCCACCACCAGCTGGAGGGTCCATCACGGGACCAGGGGTTAAGCACCGTGGAATGGCTATCCTCTGGGGACCAGGCTGAGCGTGGGGTGCAGACTGCAGTGTTCACCGGGGCCACCTGGCAGGTGAGGGAAACGTGCAGGCACGGGGGGGGCGGGGGGGGGATGCGGGAGGTGACGGTCCCAGCTGGCATCGGGCACTGTTTGCACACCCAAGAAAGGAGATAAATATAGACACAGGATTACTCAGACACAGCCTGGGAAAACCGGCTCTTGGGTCTCAGCTTCGGCTCGGGCCCAGCCTCACCTTCACCGCCTGCCCACACGGGGCCTCCTCCCAGGGCTCCCCACCTGGAAACTTCAGGGCAGCCCTCTGGGGGCGGGGCAGAAACTGCCACCCAGCCGAAAGCAGCGTGCTGGCCTGGAGTCACAAAGCAGGTGAAGAGCAGGCCAAGCTAGGCTGCCCGGGCATCCGGACTCACTTTTCCAGGCGCAGGCACTAGGCCAGTTCCTAGGCAGTTTGCCCACTGGAGAACTAGGGACGGGTGCACCGAGCCCTCCGTTCCCCCGGGCTGGCACGGAATTGAAGGGTCTCCCCCACTCGGAGGCTCGGGTCCGAGCAGTCGTGATGCCACATTTTCGTTGTGGGCCTTTGGGCAAGTTATGGCCCTTCTTGGTGCTTCAGTCTCATCTGGAAAATAAAAATCATCACAGCAGTCGGCTGGGGTGTGCGTCAGGACTCGGGGTCCTGCATGGGATGCATTCAAAGCAGGGCCTGGCGACACACAAATGCAGAGGCATGGTTATAACGATTTCTCGGCAGCAGCAGGGGGCATCGGGGATGCCAGTGGCGCAGCTGTTCTGACAGATCCCTGCTGTTCTCTGCCCCCTGCAGTAGTACCCCTGTCTCCTTACTCTGCCTGCCAGCTGCCAGGAGCAGATGGCCACTCACCTGAACTCTAGACTCACCAACATAGGAGTTGTGTGCCCTTGGGTGCGTGCCTGGCCCAGTCTGAACCTCAAATAAAGAAGGCCTCGAGGCTTTCAGCCAAGGGGACCTGGGTGTGCCAGCCAGGGTGCCACACAGGCCTTTTTAGGGAGGTACAAAGAACAGCATCTGGCTGTCTAGCAAAGGACTTTTCCCCCTTGCTCTCATCCTCGCCTGTCTCCATTCTTCCTCCGGCTTCATGGTAGCTGTGGGCTGGGCTGGCTCTGTGAGGTCCCGCTGGGCCCATGACCCTCCCACATTCCACCGTGCAGGAGCAGGTCCCTTACCCATTGGTTGTGGGTCCCAGGGAATCCACAGGTTCCCTACCGCACAGCAGCACCTCTGCACCGCTGCATGCACATGTGCTCTCCCTTGCCCCCAAGGGCAGCCTGCCCAGGCACACACACATCCACCCATGTCTGCATGGACACACGGCCAGAGCTGTGCACACCTGTGCAGACCCAGGCAGGGGCACAGAGGCAGGTGCCCACAGGGTGTCCCTGACACCCTTGTCAGCACCCACACTCCCACACTCGGGGTGTCCTGGCCAGGCCGTCTGCACTGTGGAGGAATGCAGCCTCTGGGGACGCCCTGCTGGCCGACGTGAGGGAGAGGCCGAGGGGAAACCACACAGGCAGGAATCCAGCAGGCGTGCCAGGCTAAGGTGGGGCCCTTGGGTGCCAGGAATTGTGCAGGGTGGTGGGCACGTGCTCCTCCAGCCTCTCCTCTCACCCCGTGTCCTCGAAATCTCTGGAGCTTGGAGGCCAAAGGGGCCCAGAGGCCATCGCCCCTATAATCTGCCACGAGCAGATTCCACCAGTCTCTTCCCTGGGCTGCAGTGACCTGGTTGGAGGGCCAGAGGGAGCAATCCGCCTCTCTGGGGACAGGAGCTATTAGGAGCACGACCTGGGGGGGAGGGGGAGGTTGAATGACTCTAGACTGAGTCTCCCCTTGGAGAAGACCATGGGGAGTCACCATGACCCCTCAGGACCCGGCAGTGCTAAGACATTCTTTTGCATAAAAGGGGCCCAGTCACCCCCCCCAGATGACGAGTAAGCCGTGCCAAGTGGAGAAGACTGACTCAGCACCCTGGACACACTCGTATCCTGTAGAGAGGCTGCAGTGGATGGAGGGACACGCACTGACAGCATGAGGAAAGGTACTGTCCCCAAGGCAGGGACCTCTGGCTCAGTGGGACGGAAACAGGCTGCTGCTGGGTAAACCCATCACCAAGAGGGGCCAGGCCGTCCACCAACAGGACTCCAGCCTCTTCTGACCAGTGGAAGCTGGGTAAAGGACAGGCCAGGGAGCCGAGAGGTGGAGGGCAGACAGGTGGGGACAAGTCCTCTGGAAGGTCAGGCCCCTGCCCTCACCCCCAGAACATAGGGTTAAGGGGAGCTGCACCCTTGTCCCAGTTAGACTGGACTAGTGGTGGGCAGACAAGGACCCCACAGAGAGCCCCTCACTCCAACGGGGTCTGTTTGTTGTGAGTCTGTGGGTCTGTGCGGTACTATGGTGGTGGGCTAGAGAAGGGAGGGCAGGCAGGCACATGGAAAACCTTTATCCTAGGGACACACCCTGAAGCCCCTGTCTGTCTGGTCCCCTGAAGCACCCTGGTCCCCTGTCTGCCCCCTCCAGGTCTCTTCCCTGGCTGCAGTGACCTGGCCGGAGGGCCAGTGGGGCAATCTGCCACTCTGGGGACAGGAGCTATCAGGAGCAAGATCTATGAGCAGAAAAGGGGGGTTTGAATGACTCTAGACTGAGTCTCCCCTTGGAGGAAACCATGGGAGTCACCATGACCCTCAGGACCCAACAGTGCTAAAGCATTCTTTTGCACAGCCTGGGCCACAGGAAAATGGGGAGACTAGGTAGTAACCCCATGTCGAGCCAGAGCAGTGGAGGGAGCACATGACATGCCTGAGACCAAGTAGGCCCCCAGGACGCATGCTTCATGCCCTGGGGCTGGCTAGACTAGGAGCGCCAACTCAGGAGGAAGTGCCTGTGTTAGTCTGGGTAGACTAGAGAAACAAATTGTTAGACACGCATATAGCTACAATGGAAAGGCTTATATATAAGAGGAATGGAACATTGAGAAAGCATCCCAACCCAGTCCAGTTCCAAGTCATATGTCTGATATTAGCTCATATGTCCAATACCAGTCTATAAAGTCTCCTTCCAACTCAAACGCAGTCACTCACAGGCCAGTGGGTGCAGTCCCAGCTCTGGCAGGGGGCCCCTCATGGCTCCTCGTTTCCAGGGCTCAGGGTCCATCAGCAGTATCCATTGGTGATAGAAACATCTCAGCACTGGCAGGGGTCTCTCTGTGGCTTTTCTGGCTTCAGAAGTCTGGTTCCATCAGGGTAAGGCCATGTGGCTTCTCCGGCTCCTCCAGTTCCTCAGACAAGGTCAGCTTGTCTTTTCAGTGGAGCGACTCCCAACATCTGGGAAGATGGTCTCTCATCTGCACGAGGGAAATACCACGAGCCTTTCCAGAATTTCAGGCGAAAGCCATGCCCACGCAGACTCCACCCCTACATCCAATCATGAAGTTGACATCAAGTACAGGACCGCCACAGTGCTGCTGCCCTCTTGGAAGATGGAGGCTCAGTCAAGCCACCTGTCCGCTGCTGCCGTCCACTCTCTCAGGGACCGGCTATGTGACCAGGAGCAGGAACGTGGGCCTGCTCTGAATCAGAATGCGTGTCCATTCCCACCAGCAGCAACCACCAGCCATACACGGTGGTCTGAGCATTCAATGACAAGGACTTAGAGAGCCAGCCACAGCCTGTCATGTAAAGGCCTTCTGGGCAGCCATTTGTGGATTCACGTTTCCTGAGGTCACTGCACTCCTTCCCCCAAGCACTACTGGGTCTGAGGCCTCGGGACCCAGCACAGGACTCTGGGAATGAGCTGAACAGCCAGTCACCCCATGTGTCAGCGAGACAGAGTGACAGTGAGGGGCTGGAGGCACACACAGCAAGCTGGAGGAATCATCCCTTGCTTCCTTGTCCCCTGAAGTAGAGACCCCAAATAGGGTCCCCAAGCAAGGAGTTTGCTGTGACCATTCGCCATCTCAGCACAGCTGGGTGGTCCTGCATCACGCCCTTGTCTTCTCCTGGGCAGCCTCTATGCAGCTGTGTGCAGCTGTATCCTGTGACCCCATGGGGGATGGGGGGTGGGGGGTGGGGGTGGGCGGAGACTTGGCTGCCGCACCGTGTATAGCCAGAGTCCCGCCTCGGTCCCCAGAAGAGGGGCGCACGTGGCCGCCTGTCCCGCGCGGTGATGTCAGGCTCCGCCGCGCCCGGGCCCCAGCACGTTCCTCGGAGGAGCGGGGAACAAAGCGTCCTGCGCATTCCTGCGCGCTGACTCACGGCTGTCACGTAGCGCGCCGCCGCTGCCGCAGCCGCTTTGCCCAAAATTGGTCGGAAGGCGAGGGCGGGTCCGAGCCGGCTGCCCGCGGGTTGGCCGCCCTCGCACGGGCTCCCGGCTCGCCTGGCCACGGCTGAGGCGCGCTCGCTCAGCGCCCGCCCCAGGGCTTCCCCAGACGGGCGCGACGGGTAGCAGGGTCAGGCTGAGGACCAGGGTGGGCGTCTGGGGGCTCTGCGCGGACGGTGGCGCAGCAAGACGCGGGGTGGGGGGGCAGGCTGCGGGACTCCCCGCGTCTCTGCAGGAGGCTCTGCTTTTCCAGGTATCCCAGATGCCATGGGGGCGGGGGCGGAGGGGCGGGGGAGGACATTACGATTGTAGGGATCGAAGCAGATGGAAGACAGACAGACGTTACTGCGTGCCCGGCGCGGGTTCTAAGCCCTTGGGATCACACCAACCCTTCGAAGACGGAACTCCTATCAATCCCAAGTTACAGACTGGCACCCTGAGACCCGGAAAGGTTCCCCAGCTGTGCTTGAGGGCAGGTACTAGTACGTGGCAAAGCTGGGATCTGACCTCTGGCTGGGAGATCCCAGAGTCCCCAGCGCTGTGTCTGGTGTGGTGGGTGACCGTCCCCCTCCCTGTGCCTAGTAGCTGAGGTTGGTGTCAGGGGTGTCCACAGAGGCCGTCCCTTGACCATCCCTTGACCTCTAAGCCTCCATTCCCCACCAGGGAAGTGGGTGGCCCCAGAACGGCGCCCCCAGAGGTTGTTGAGAGAGAATTACAAGTGAAAACCAAACCAAACTGATGGCAGGTCGTGCTCTGCTAGCTTCTATCCGAAGTGAATAAACCAACGCAACACCAAAGTCCAGAGAGGAGCCCTGCTGGCCGCACCGGCCTGGGAAATGGCAGCCAGGAGTCTGGGAGGGGTCTGTGCTTGCCATGGTCCCTGGACTCTATTTGTCCCCCTTCTCCAGTCCGCAGGGCTTTGAAGGTGGGGGGTGTTGGGGTCAGCAGGCTGCCCATGGTTTGCAGGAATGAGATGACCGGCAGGTAAGCCTTGCCCCTGGTGCCATGTTAGACCAGAAGCTCTTCCTCAAGCCATGGTGTCATCCACTTGAGGCCTTTCTGAGAGTCCACGGAAGGCCAATGGCTAAACCTGTTCTCCATCCCTAACCAGGGCTAATTTGGAACCCACGTAACTTGGACTGTCTCCACGACAGGTTCGAGGACCCTCCCCCCACGTCCACTTTTCCCTGCTGATCCTACTTTAACTTTAGGGAAGGGTCCACTGCTCAGCATGACTTTCAAGGCCATTAGGGGCTGTCCTTTGAGACTTCCAGCCACCTCTCACCTCAAGTTCTTCCCTCCAGTCCCTAGAGTACTTGTGCTCCTCAGGACCCCTGGCCTTTACCAAGGAGTCCCGGTGGCATAATGCTCATGAGTTGGTCAGCGATGCGTAATAGCAGAAGTTCAAAACCAACAACCACGCCTAAGGAAAAAGACTTTCTACTCTTGTAAAAAGCTACAGTCTCAGAAATTCATGGGGGCAGTTCGACCCTGTCCCATAAGGTCACTGTGAGTCTGCAGTGAGTTCATTTGAGCCTTTTCCTGTCTCATTCCTCTCCCCAGGATGCTTTCTCTGCCTTCAAAGCCTAGTTCAAATATCTCCTCTTCCAGGAAGGCTTCCTGGCCTTCCAGACAGAGATGGACACTGACTTCTCTGGGATCTTACCGCTTCTTGTCCATTTCTCTTCCTTTAAGGAGCCTGCCACTGTTTTCAGACTGTTTTTTTGACAAAACCTTTCATCCTAAGTCCTCTATTCTCCCAGGTTCCTACCCCAAACCTCTGGTGAAGCAGAGAGGCCCACAGACCCAGACCCAGGCCTGGCCGAGAGTGGAGCTCAGACTATGTTGACTGTACACAGGCAGAAAGCATGGCTTTTCTGTGGCCCTAACCAGTTTAACACAACAACCTCTCTGAACCTCACTCAAAGGCCCTACCCTGCCTATTTCCCAGGGCTGTTGGGCAGATCAAATGAATGGAGGCCAGAAGAGTGATTGGCACATGGGCCTGGCTCCCCACACAGCTGTCATTATTGCCAGGTCATTATTATAGACCTCCCTGTGCCCGAGGCCCAGCTTCCAAGGCTGGGCAGCCTAAGGGTGGGCAGGTGATGAGCTCAGAAGCAGCCGCAGCCCCTGCTGACTCAGGCTGAGGAGGGACCTGGGAAAGTAGCTGCTTTATGGTCAGATTGAGCCAACCCAGCTCCTCCCTCACCCACCCCCACCCCCCAACATCCCCATTTGCACCCTAGTGGAGGCCAGGAGGTCAGCCAGACCCACTGCAGGTCTCTTATCTGGAGAGATAAAGGTCCCTGCCCCTAGATCTAAGCACATGCATCCAGCTACTGGTGACTCTGATAACCCCCTCTCTAGGGGCTGACCTTGGGGAGTGCCGAGGCCTGGGCAGATGGCAACCTTGCGGCACTCACAGGGGAGTGTTCCAGGCAGAGCTGATGGACAGTATACGCCCCACCCCCACATCTGGGCCTCAGAGGAACAGGGTCTGCTCCTCTTACCAGGTGCCTATACCAACAATTGCCATTCATCCCTTCCAGAGAGGCTAAGGCCAGTATCTGCCCCTCACACAGGGGGGCTTGGGATCCATCCATGAGAAGACCTTACCCAAGATTCCACAACCAACAGCCAGGACCCTGGGGTGGAGGCTGCAATCAGAGTGGTCAGAACCAGTGGCCTGGCTACCCCTTTGGGGTGGGGGGGGGCTCCTGAGGTGGGCCCCTACTCCAGGTCCAGCTGTGGACAGGCCTTGGACAAGGGTCGTCAGGAGCTGGAACCACCATGAGAAGCCACAGTACAGGAGAGCTGGAATTGCTAGTCCCGTCAGCATAGTACCTGTGGGAGACTCCCAGCTGGTGCTCAGCATCAACTATCTGCCCAGCCAGATGAAGATTTGGGGGTCCCAGCAGTAAAAGCTTCAAGAAGCCCAGCAAGTGGTCCTCTGGCTTCAGGTGGTCAGGGAGTGGACTTGGTCCTGTCGGGCCATGCCCACCAGGCCTGCCTGGGCCACTGGCTCCTTGCCAGGCATAGATGAAAGTGTGAGGTCATTGGGCCATCCCAGCTTCCTGTCCCATCTCGCTGCTGTGACTCAACCCCGGCATCACCCAGCCTCCCCCTCCCGGGGGACCCCAAGTCTGGCCTGAATTGCTCCCCCACTGCCAACCTACCTGCTAAGGCCTCACTCTCTGAGTCAACACTCACCTCCACACCCAGCATCTTACTCAGCCCATGGGACAGTCTGCTCCTCTCCTCCCTAGCTCCCAGGCCCCAGTCGCTGAAGGCCCAGGGGTTGGGCTGGGGGCCAGGAAGGCTGCCTCTGCTGTCCTCAGACACTGGCCCCAACGGAAGACACCCAAGGTCTGTTTTGGAAACTCTCTAGCCCAGAAAGTCAGAGACTAAGAGCTCAAGCCAAGGGCTCAGACTGTTCTGGGTTCAACATCTCCTTTACAAAAGGACAGGTGACCTCAGTTTCTCCTTCTGAGAAATGAGAGTCCCAACAATAAGCTGAGTCGCAAGAAGGAGGCCATGTGGTTAACACACATACCTCAGTGGTGAGGCAGGCAAGACCCAGGTTCCGGAGGCCGTGTGGCCTAGAAACAGCCGTCTCATCTCTCAGAGCTCCAGGCACCTCATCGGTAAAGTGAGACGAGAAATAAGAGTGCCCTCCTGCTGCGCCGCGTCGACATGATGGGCTATGTCAAGTGTACCTGGCACACAGTAGGAGCTATGATTAACCCTTAAAGTGCCAGGCACATCGACTGAGGGTTGTCTCCAGGGCATGTAGAGGAGATGGCCAGGAGACTGGCTCTCCAGTGGATGCTGGAGTAGCATCCGTCCACGCTGCTGGGTCACTGAAGCTCCAGAGCACCCTCTGCAGGCCGAGCCTTGAACTTCCCCCGGGCACATTCAGACCACTTGCTGAAGGGGTCTCCGTAGGCCAGGACTACTCTCAGAGTGGGTGGTTCCTATGACACCCACCAGGTAGCAGCGAATCTGTCTTCCTGCCCCTATCTTCCCAGGCTGAGCGCCGGCCCTCTGGACCCCGAGTGTCTTACCTGCCCGGTCTGAAAGAGGCCAGCAGAGACTCGCTGAGCTTATTTGCCCCCTGAAGGCTTTCAGGAGCCCCAGCTACGCAGACTCGTGTGGAAATAGATGCCACCTGCCATCAGCATACCCTGGGGTGCATCGATCTGAACTGTGAAACCCACCCCTCCGAAGTCTTTTACTGTGTCTTGTCCTGTTATGCTCCAGGGGCGGCTCCCACGAGGCCAGGGCTCCTGGACGGCCCACCAGGTGCTCTGTGGGGAAAGGACGCTGCTGTCTGATCCCATAAGGATATATCGTGTCAGAAACCCCACGGGGCGTTCTAGTCTATACACTCAAGGGTCTGTGTGGGTTGGATCTGGCTCGTTGGCGGCGGAGGTGGAAAGTTCGGGGGCTAGCTCCATACCCACTTTACAAAGGGAGAAAGTGGGGTCTGATGAAGGAAGAAAGGGGCCCTGTCGTGAGGAGGGAGCCTCAGACACAAAGCTGGCTCAGCCTGAAGCCAGAACAGGAGCCCTGAGCCAAGAGCCCTCCCTGGAGACGAAGCAGGACCCCAGGAGGCTACGGCGGGCGTGATGGGGTGGGAGTTCAGAGGCCAGAACCACGGGTCTCGCATGGAGATGGGAAGCTTCCTAATAGAGGTAACTCCTGTGATGGGCCTTGAGGCATGGCCAGAATGCATCGAGTCAAAAGTGGAAATGGGGTGGCATTCATGGGAAAGGGGTCCAGCTTGTATGAAGGCAAGAACTCCTGCTGTGTCTCCCCGAGGACCACGCACTGCGCTTTGCTGGGTTATGTCTTGGAGGCCCACACGACATTGATGAAAGGAGGCTGGGAAGACAGCTCAGGGTCAGGCCCCAAACTGGCCCCCCTAACCCTGCTACTAGGTCAGGGTGAAGACTTGCAGCTTTGTTGGGGAAGATAGTTTTGGTGCAGAAGCTTCCCACATCTTGATGTAATGCTTGTATGGTGTGGCGTTAGCCCAGTCAAGTGCGGGTTAGGTGGAACAAGGCTAGGGTAGGCCCTGGTTCTTGAAGGGACGATGTAGTCCAGGCGGCAGAGGGGTCACTCATGGAGTCAGGCCAGTGCCACAAGGACAATTGGCTTCTAGTGGCCCCAGACATGCAGGAGCACATACATCTAGGGCTCCCTTCCAGTGTGAGAGCCCTGGGGGTATGATGGGTTACTCACTGGGCCACTAACCACAAAGTCAGCGGTTCAAACCCAGCTGCTCTAAGGAAGGGAGGTGATATTGTTCCTTCCTATAAAGGCTTCGTTCGGGGGAGACCCACGAGGCAGTTCTGCTCCGTCCAGTGGGGTCACGATGGGTTGGCCACGAAGTACAACTTCCCATCTTGCATGCCGTTGACAATGGCAGCAGCCTACACTCGAAAGCTTCAGGTGTGGTATGGCCGTGCCACGTGGCCTTGAACCTCTGAACCGGCCGTGAGGTGTGCTGACCTGGGCCCTGTCCATCAGCAGACTTGGGGGTATTTGGGCCTGAGCTCCATGGATCTAAAGCTGACAGTCAATTCACCAAGCCATGGAGGTTCCCAGGGGAGGCTGGGCCTGACTCACCCCCACACCCTGAGCCAGCCCCAGTCTCCTGCCAGGGCCCGGGGACGCTCCTTCTAGGTCACTCACGCCTCAGGACTCCCAGGAGCTGGGTGGGAAAGTCAGGCCCTAAGGCGAGGAGGTCTCCTAGGCACACCTCTGCTCAGGAATGTCGGCCTGAAGTCACAATGGGAACCCTGGCCTTCGCCTGCCCGCTGGGCACCCAGTTACCCTGATGATACACGTATTTTCAGCTGACGCTTAATTCTAGAACCAAGCACCGTACTGTTACACTGCCCAGCCTCCTGGTGGCTCACCCCTTCCCAGAGGGGAAAGGCGGCCTCCTGGTGGGGCACAGGGTGCGCCTCGGAAAACACGGGTGGCAGGCAACCCAGTGGGTGTGACTCCGAGAAAATGCCAGCTGCATGTCTTGGCTAGTGGTGGTGGTGGGATGGGGGTGCAAGTTGGGGTTCCAGCCCCTCCGAGTAGAACACAGGGACCCGGCCTCAGAGAGGAAGGAATCCTCCCGCTATCTCAGGAGTCTGGAAGCCAGGCCTGGCACAGTGACCTCCAGCAAGGTCACTGCTCCCCTCCAAGCCAAGACCTTGGCCTCCTCATCGGGGAGGAGACCGATGGTACTTCTCTCTGACAGGCGGCCCCCACCCCCTCTAATTTTAGGCAGACCTTCCTCATCAAAGGTGTCTTGCAGAACAAGCCATCTCCTTGTATTCTAGTCCGCTCCAATGTCTGTCTCAGATCACGGGTCCAGGACTGAGCGAGGCCCTGGGGTAGGGATTCCAGAGGAGACCGCAACGAGCCGACCCTACCTTCGGAGAGATGCACTGCTCACCAGACAGTGTTTCCAGCACAGTGGCTGGGACAAGGAGGCCCTTCAAAGTTCTTCGAGATTCTAAAATCTCCACCCTTCTCTCTCACAAAGGAGGTTGGTTTATGAGAGGCTAGCTAGATATGTGGGTGGCTGGCTGGATGGATAGAAGGAAGGAAGGATGCCATTTCTGTTGGTTGCCATCAAGTCTAGTCTGGCTCGTGAAGACTAGAACAAACGGGCCTGGCCCCGTGTCATCTCCATGATGATGGCTGTGTCAGTGTGCTCTGCTGTGGCTAGACGGTTTGATAAAGGGCAGGTGGATGGGTACTTGGAAGAATGGATAGATGAAGACTTGATAACTAAGGGAGGATTCTCCAACAAATTCGATGCAAGCTTCTGGAACCCCTAGCCAATGAGCATATGGACCACAGTTATAGCCCTGGCTCTTATCCATTGTGTGGGCCGGGCAGGTACTTCCTTTGGGACTTCATGTGTAACCTGGCAATCACGAGGCCAGCTTTCCTCCCAGATCTGTCATGGAGATCCAGGGAGGAAAGGCTGGCCTGTCTGTGTCTACCCAGAGCAGTGGTTCTTCACCTTCCCAATGCCGCAGCCCTTTCATACAGTGCCTTATGTGGTGGCGACCCCTCACACACTACTTCATCACAGTAATTTTGCTACTGTTATGAATCAGGCCACCCCTGTGAAAGGACCGTTCAAGTCCCACAGGGGTCACAACCCAGAAGGGAGAACTGCTGACCTAGAGACTGTGGTCAAGCCTCTGCTGCTGGCTTGCATGGGCTTCAGGCTCTGTTTCTGCCTCAGGACTGAGCCCCCTGGGGAATGAGCATGGATAGAAGGTTTCCCTCTGCTCCTGGGCCCCTCTCCCTCCCAGCTTGCCTAGGGCTTTCTACCTGGTTACATGAAGGAGGTGTCCCCCAGAGGACAGTTGCTGCTCGAGACCCACCCAAGGGCCGGGAGTCGGCAGTGGGCGGAGTGTTCGGGGCATGTGGTGTTCAGGGCCAGGGTTTGTGTCCTGCTGCTTCCCAGCTATGTGGCATCACTGAGCCTCAGCTTCCTCCTGTATCAAAGGTGGACTGCAGGCCCCACGTCAAGAGCAGGGGGTGGGATGACGCTGATTGAGATCCTGTTTGCAAATAATTCAGCACAGTGTTTACACTACACTGAGTGCTCAATGAATGCTCAATGAACACACACACACACACACACAATTTTTTTTTTAAGGAATTGGAACCTAACACTTTAGGTATAGCTCAAAAACTTTGAGATGATTGCCCTGCTGGGATGCTGAGTCTTTGAGGTTGTTTTTTTGGTTTTGTTTTTAACCATTATTATTATTATTCATTTCCAAAGACCCAGTGGGACTCATGTAACCTCCTACAAGGCCAGCAGTTCTGTGGGCCTTGCCAACAGATGACACGTGGATTCGGCACAAAGAGGGCTCTTGCGTTATGCTTTTTAAGTGCCATCTCGGTGTGAGATGCAAGTCTTCTCAAACAGGCTGAGGTGGAGGGAGGAGGAGTCACGGGAGTTCCTCTGAAGGCAGACACTGAGACCGGGGAGCTGAGGTTGTCCTGAGCTGGCTCGGGGTGAGCTGTGGCCAATGACCAGTGGAGCCCAAGCTACCTTCCAGAAAGAAGCCCCAAGATAGAATGATCCTGGCCCAGTGGGGGCAGATGTGGCCTAGTGACAGCAATGTCTGAGCCCCCTCGGTCCCCAAAACCCCCACCCAGACCAACTTCAGAGCTGAGGTGTCTCCCTGGGCCAGCCCTCTCCCTCTCCCCTGGGCTCACTCCGCTAAGCTGCCTGCACAGGGCGTGCCTGCAACCCAGACACCACGTTCTTCTTCCCATCAGAGCTGAAAACAGAACTTCCTGAAAAAACAATGGATGGTCCAGGAGCAGGGAGCGCAGAGGTACCCAAGCTCAGCCTGGGAGGGACCCAGCCACAAAGTCTGCAGGGGGCAGGGGGGCTGGTGAACTCAGCCCCAAAGGATTCTGACTGTGTACACAGTCAGTCAAGCGGGTCAGCTCTGACCATCAATGGGAAGGCTTGAAAGCTGAGGCCAGGGACGGGAGCGAATTTACACAGGGTCACACCGCACAGATCGCAGAGCTGGGATGAAGCCTCCTGGTCCAGAACCTTGGCTGGGACACCAGACATCTGGCCTAAATCCCATTCCTGCCTTGGGGAGTGATAGCAGCAGGCCAGTTCCCCTCCTGCCCCTCCCTCCCCCCCCCCCATACAGGACAGCAGCCACTACTCCTGGACAGCTGCCCCATGGGCCCACCGTGACTCCGAGTACAGGGTTCACTGAGGGGGTCTATGGGGCATGGAGGGAGAGGGCCTCACCCTCTCCCCTACGTCCAGCAGCCTGCCCACAGGTTCCTTACAGAGGGAGCTCTGGCTCAGTCTGAACCCCCAGGAGGGTCTCAGTGGGGTGTGTAAAGGGGCAAACCTGGTATAACAGCCAAGAGCACCTGCATGTACCCATGCCATCAGGATTCCCAGCATGTTGCCTATCCTCTTGGGACCTCCCTGTTCTCCGCCACCAGAGAGAGTGAGGATTAGAATTCCTCCCGAAGTTGCACAGCCCAGCATCTCACCCAGAAAGATGTCCAAGCAGCCCTTGGCCGCCAGCCTTGCGTCCACCCAAAGCTCTCCTTCTTGGACCAGGCTGATGTCAATCACTAAAAACAAATAAATAGGAGTTGCCGTGAAGTGGACTCTAATTCACAGCAGCTTCACATGGGTCGGAGTGGACAGTACTCCGGTTTGCAATGACTGGTCTTTCTTCTGATAGTCAACCACCAGGCCTTAAGTGGACACCACCCTCCAAACTCTGTCCGTCTCCATGGAGTCGATGCCAAGTCATAATGACCCTGCAGGCCAGAGCAGAGTTTCCCCATTGGGTTTCCAAGAGTGGAAGTGCTTCCGGAGGCAGGCTGCTACACCTTCCTCCCCTGGAGCAGAGGGCAGGTTCAAAGGTTGGCAGCTTTAACACAGGCAAAGTAATTTATGCACAGAACCACTCCTTCAGGATGCAGGCAGCGTGGATTCACCTGCAGTGGTACCCTGCCTCTGTGTCGGCAGTCTTTGCGGATCCCGGCAGGCGGGGTTGGGGGTGCAACAGGGCAACTTGATGGGCAGCTGGTGGGGGTCAGAAGCAGTGTCACATGTCCTCCAAATGCCAGGGGAGCACGGGTTTACTTGTGTTTATTTATTCATCTGTACAGAACAATTTCCTTCCCTTTTTTTTCCCAGCACACCAAATATTCTGCTTCTAGGTAGACCTAGTAGCCCTCCGTCTCTCGCCCAGCCCCACAGCACCTTCCTACCGAATCAAAGCCTCTTTGCAAATTTCCAAGCTCTGCCGCATGAAATTGTGAGGAAGCACAGGCATGGCTGTGCTTAGCTGGCTTCTCGGGGCATCCATCCTTGCACAGGCATACCTGGCCGGCCCGGGAGGCGGGTGCTGCTGACTGGCAGAGCCAGAGGAGCAGGGGGCTTGGGCCTAGCTATTTTTAACTCAGCTTAACTTCCCTACCTGGAAACCAACACTTGCCAGTGGAGTAGCACTGTTCCCGGAATGATTTCATCTGCTAAGACCAGGACTCGCTCAGGTTCCGGGGTCAGGCCTCTCTGTTTCCCAGTGCCCAGCCTGAGTGCAGGGCAGGGTGAGGGAAACCGGAGCCGGGCCAGCGGGCAGCTCTGCCTGAGCCGGCCAGGCCAGCAGAGGCCCCTGCCCTGTCGTCATCCTCTCTCACACCAGGGAGGGAGCCTGTCCCTGGCCCGTTTAATTCTCCTATTATGTTTTCGAGACTCGAAGCCTCTGGTTCCCTATTGTCCCGGGCAGGCCGTTTGCATGTGTGGAAAGATTAGACATGTTAGAAGCTTCACTCTGACTCCCTCTGCTCTTTCTCTTTTACTTTCTCAAATCTCAGTTATTTCTTCCTGGCTACCCGCTGCTTCCTTGTTCTTGCTCTCTCCTGACAGACCGGGCTTTACCGGCGCCCCACCCCA
>PVJH01031946.1:0-23192 GCA_004026705.1 Nesogale talazaci
TAACTCCTCTGCAAAAGGATGTCACCTCACCTATTGATGGGCTTTGGGTCCCCAATCTGTACTCCCCCTCATTAATAATAATATAATTTTAGCTCATTGATACCTGACACCGGATGCCTTCACCACCTCATGATCACACAGGCTGGTGTGCTTCTTCCGTGTGGGCTTTATTGCTTCTGAGCTGAATGGCCACTTGTTTTATCTTCATGCCTTTAAGATCCCAGATGCTATATCTTTGATAGCCAGGGACCATTACTTTCTTCACCACATCTGCTTATGCACACGTTTGTCTTCACTGATCATATCAGGAAGGTGGGCACACAATGATTTGAATTTGGTATTTTTTAAAAATTTTTACCAATTATTTTATTGGGGGGTCTTACAGCTCTTTTAACATTCAATGCATCATTTGTATCAACATATTTGTACACATATTGCCATGTTCATTTAGAAATATTTTCCACTTGAACCCTTGGTATAAGCTCCTCCTCCCCCCCCCTTTTTTAATTAATCATTTTATTGGGGGTTCATACAACTCCCTTCATGATCCATCCATACATTAATTGTATACAGGCCACGTTTGCACACTTGTTGCCATTATCACTCTCAAAATATCCTCTCTCCACTTAGGGCCCCAGTATCAACTCCCTATATTTCTCTTCCCTCCCCATGAACCCTTAATAATTTACAAATTGTTATTATTTTTCCATATTGTACACTGTCCAATGTGTCCCTTCACTCACTTCCTTGTTGTCCATGCCCCAGAGAGGAGGTTACATGTAGATCCTTGAAATTGGTTCCCCTTTCTATTCCACCAACCCTCCACCCTCCTAGTGTAATCACTCCTACCACTAGTCCTAAGGGATCAGCTATCCTAAATTTCCCATGTTTCCAACTTCACTGTACATTCCCTAGTCTAGCTGGATTTGTGTGGTAGATTTGGGATGATGATAGCGGGTGGGAGGAAGCATTTGAGAACTAGAGGATAGTTGCATATTTCATTGTTGCTATACTGTACCTTGATTGGCTCAACTCCTCCCTGGAAACCCTCTGTAAGAGTATGTTGCTTCACCTATTGATGGGCTTTGGGTCCCCAATCTGTACTCCCCCTCATTAATAATGTTATAATTTTAGTTCTTTGATGCCTGACACCAGATCCCTTCAACACCTCGCGGTCACACAGGCCGGTGTGCTTCTTCCATGGGAGCTTTGTTGTTTCTGAGCTGGATGGCTGTTTGTTTACGCAAACCTTTAAGACACCAAAACTATATCTTTTGATAGCTGAACAACATCTGCTTTCTCCACCACATTTGATTATGCACACATTTGTTGTCAGTGATCATATCATGAAAATGAGCAAGGAATGTTATGCTTTTTAGATTTTGAAGCCTGATATCTAATCCTTTTGATGTGTTGTGGTCTCACAAGCTGGTGTGCTTCGTCCATGTGGACTTTGTTGCTTCTGAGCTAGGTGGCTGCTTGTTTACTTTCAAGCCTTTAAGACCCCGGATGCTACATCTTTTCATAGCTGGGCACCATCAGATTTCTTCACCACCTTTGCTTATACACACATTTGTCTTCAGTGATCATGTTGGGAAGGTGAGCATCTTGGAATGCCAATTTAATAGAACAAAATGTTCTTGCACTGAGGAAGAACTTGAGTGGAGGTTCATTGTCCATCTGCTGTCCTACTACTAACCCTATAAGTGTATGTTCATTCATCTATTTCCCCATCGTCACATATAAATATATGCACCTACGTACATGCCTGTATTTGAACCTCTGTAAATGCCATTATCACCCAGTTCTTTCCTGTATTTCCTTTTATTTTCCTCTTGTCCCACTATGATGCTCAGCCTCCATTTGGGTTTCAGTATTTTCTCTCTTTTACATTAGTCTTGATCAATCCCTATTGGACTTCTCTTCCACCTTGTGACTTATTTTGAATCAATTGTTACTCCCCTATTCCTGGGCTGGTCAACATCACCTCCTTTCCCCGTAATCCCCCTCTCCCATGTCCCCTACCCCAGAACCATAAGTCCCATCATTTTCGCCTCCAGACTGTTTGTCTAGCCTATCTTGTCTAGATAGACCTGCAGAGGTAACAACATGTACCAAAAAAAAAAGCCTCCTAAAATGAAGCAACCAAAGAAAATAAAACAATGATAACAATGATAACAACCAATGGAAAAAAAAAACAATGTCATATATATATATATATATATATATGATAACAATATAAAAACTTGTAAATAGTTCAAGGTCTGTCATTGACCTCCAGGAGTGTCCCCTGATTGAATCAGATGGGGTGCCACACCCTGGCCTCAAAGTATATCCTTGACACTCCATCTGGAATTCCATGCTTTGTTGCACACCCTTAGTGTTTTGCCATGTTGTGGTTGTGTCAGACAGGGTACAATCCTGACTTTCTTTCTCCATTGTTGACCCTGATAGGCCGTGGATCAGGGAGGGTAGCCATATTTCATAATGGACCCGGCCATATGATCCTCTTTGTGCATCAGTTGTTCTGAGTGGGAATATCGTCCTGAAGGTTCAGTGGGCCAGGATGCACTCCATTCTCTCTTTCTCCTCTTTCATTTGTTCTCTTGTTTTCTGGTCAGGCATACCTCATTCCCAAGCTGCAGTTTCAGTGCTAATCTCCAAGACAAACTCCCCTGGTGGAGAGGCGGCTGCCCCTGTAGTTGGAATTGGGGTTGTGTGCTCAGACCCTTCCATTGGTTCCCCACTCCATGCCATCAAGCTGCATTCATATCCTGGGCCACCGGGTTTAGGTTTGGTTCCTCTTTCCCTGTGGAGATATAAACAATATGCTCTCTTTGGGTGAGTTAGTACCCTATTCCGTCTCTGCACATCACAATCTGCCCCCCGCCCCTCCCCCCTAGTTGGCTACCATATGTAACCCTGGATTTGGTCTGGCCCTGCCTGCTGATTCCATTGACACCTCATGTCACACAGGCTGGTGTGCTCCTTCCATGTGGGCTTCTGAGTTAGATTGGCTGCTTGTTTACTTTCAAGCTTTTAAGACCCCAGATGCTATATCTTTGATAGCTGGGCACCATCAGCTTTCTTTAGCACTTTTGCTTATGCACACATTGTCTTCAGTGATTGTGTCAGGAAGGTGAAAAATCAAGGAATTCCAATTTAATAGAACAAAGTACTCTTGCATTGAGGAAGTACTTGAGTGAAGGTCCAATGTCCATCTGCTTCCTTAATACTAACCCCAAATGTACATAGATCTATTTCACCATAATCATATAAAAATATAATTACCTATGTTCATGCCTGTATTTAGACCTCTGTAAATGTCCTTTGTCTCTCTATTCTTTCCTCTATTTCCTTTGACTTTCCTCTTGTCCCAACATTACTTTCATCCTTCATTTAGGTTTCAGTAATTTCTCTGTTACATCACCCTTGATCATTCCCTATCAGGCCTCTTACACTGATCTTGCCACTGATTTTGGATCACTTGTTCCCTTGTCCCTGGGATGGTCAACATCACTTCCTTTCACCAAGCTCCTCATCTCCCAGTCCCATTGTTTTTTCCTCTAGACTGTTCATCCAGTCTATCTTATCTAGATAGACTTGCAGAGATAGCTTGAAAGTAAACAAGCTCCCAATCTAGCTCAGAAACAAGTCTATCTCTGCAGAGATTTCTATGCACAAAAAATCAAGACATCACAAGATAAAGTGTAAAAAGAAAATAAAATGATGACAACAAAAAAGCCAATGTTCAGAAAAATTTATAAATAATAAAATAATAATAATAACAAAAGAAAAATCTGTAAATATTTCATAGCTTATTCATAGACCTCCTGAAGTGTCCCCAAGTTGAGTAAGATGGGGTGCCATACCATAGCCCCAAACTATATCCTTGGCACTCCCTTGGGAATTCCATGTTCTGCTCCTCCTGTTGCTCTGCTGAATGTCCTTGCCTTGGTGTGGTGGGGTCAGACCAGATGCACTCCTGACCCTTCTTCTCCAATGATGTCCACATAGGGTCTTGGGTCAGCAAGGGACACTGTGTTTCATGGTGGGACTAGCCATATGGTCCTCTCTGCAATGACTGCTCTGAGTAGGGAGATCGTCCTCAAGGTTCAGTGGGCCAGGATACACTCCACTCTCTCTTCTTCCCCCTTTATTTGCTCTCATGTGCTCTAGTGAGACATGTCCCTCTCCCCAAGCTGCAGCCTCAGTGCTAACATCCAAACCAAACTCCCCTTGGGGTAGGGGTGCCTTTCCACATAATTGGGATGTGGCTGGTCCCTCAGACCTCTCCACTGGATTCCCCACTCAATGCTGTCATGCTGCATTCATATCCTGGGTTTAAATTTGTTTTCTCTTTCTCTGTGATGATGTAAACAATATGCTCTCCATGGATGAGTTAGTGTCCCATTTCCCCTAAACACATCACCATCTCCCTGTTCCCCGTAAGTTGTAGCCCTGGATTTGGTCTGGCCCCTGATATTCTACCTGGGCCTCACCCCAGGAATTTCTGTATGCAGTAGTTTTTTTTTCCCCTATGCCCCTTTTGCATTTTTTTTAAGATTACCTCAGTGGACTCATGTTGTACTTGTCCTTTTGCACTTGGCTTACTTTGCTTAGCATAATTTCCTCCAGTTCTTCCTATGTGGTGATATGCTGCATGTGTTCATCACTGCTTTTCAGCAACGCATAGTACTCCATTGTATGTATGTACCACAGCTTTTAAATCCATTCATCAGTAGATGGAAGTATGGGTTGTTTCCAACTCCTTGCAATTGTGAACTATGCTGCAATGAACATTGGAGCAGAGATGTCTGGCTAAGGTTTGTTTCTTGCTCCTCTGGGTATATGCCCAGTAGGGGGATTATAAATTGTAAGGTAGGTCAATTTCCATCTGTTTTAGATATTGCCAAATAGATTTCCATTGTGGCTGTACATACCTACAGGTCCACCAGCAGTGAATGGGAGTTCCTTTCTCCCCACAACCCTTCTAGTACTTGTTGCTTTCTGATTTTTTGAATTGGGCTATCTTTGAGAATGTTAGGTGATATCTTGTTGTTTTAATTTATATTTCTCTTATGGCTAATGATCGGAAATATTGTCTCATATGTTTATTGGCCACTTGGATTTCTGCTTATTTGAAACTTCTGTTCAGGTTCATGACCACCTCCTCAGTGGGCAGTAAGCTTTGTTCTTTTTGAAGCTATCAGGGAATTGTAGATTTTAGTAATAAGGCCTTTGTCTGATGTGTCATTGATAAAGATGTTTTCCCAGTTGTTGGGCTCTCTTATTATCCTTTTGGTGAATTTTTTCAATGTACACAGCTGTTTTATCTTCAGTATATCCCACTTGTCCATCTGTGCCTTCTCTGTTGTTTGAGTCATTCCTTATTAGTCTATGTATTCCCTGTGCCAAAGTTCTCAGGTTGGTCTCATTTCCTTATTGGTGGCTCTAAGAGTTTGGGATTTTACCTTGAAGTCTGTGATTCATGTTGAGTTTATTCTTGTGCATGGAGTGAGATAAGTGTCTTGATTCATTTTTCTACAGGTAGATATCCATTTTTTTCCAGCATCACTTATTGAAGAGGGCTTATGCTTCCCATTTGATATTTTGGGGGCCCTTATCAAAAATCAATTGTCTGCATGCTGATGCTTTTATTTCTGGGTTTTCAGTTCTTTTCCATTGGTCTGAGTATCTATCATTATACCAATACCATGTAGTTTTGACCACTGTGGCTATATAATATGTGCAAAAATCAGGGAAAGCCAGTCCTCCCACTGTATCCTTCTTATGGAGGAGTTCATTGCTAATTCTGGGCTTCTTCCCTCTCCATATGAAATTGGTAATCAGTTTTTTCTGTTTCTTTGAAGAAATATAGGATAATTGTATCAAAATTGCATTGAACTTATATGGTGCCTTGGGTAGAACTGACATCGTTACTATATTGAGTCTTCTGATTTATGAGCATGGAATATTCTTCCATGTGTTGAGGTCACTCTTGGTTTCTTGTAAAATAGTGTTCTATAGTTTTCCTCATATAGGTCTTTTGTTCTTTTAGCGAGATATAACCCAAGATCTTTCAACTTGTCCGTGACTACTGTGAGGGGTACCACCTTTTTAATCTCCTCTTCTGTGGACTTATATGATGTGTATAAGAGTCTGATAGACTTCTGTTTGTTGATCTTGTATCCTGCCACTCTGCCATACTTCTCTATTGCTTCAAGTACTCTTGGAGCTTTTGGAATTTTCCATATACAAAATCATATCATCTACAAATAACAATAGTTTCACCTCTCCCATCCCCAGGCAAATACGTTTTATGTCTTTTCTTTGCCTTATGCTGCTAGCTCAAACCTCCACTATCATTGTAAATAAGAGTGGGGACAAGGGGCATCCTTGCCTGGTCCCCATTTTCATTGGAATTGTGTTAGTCATTTCTCCATTGACTACCACAATGGCTGTTGTTTTTTTATATATAGCTTATATTATCTTGAGGAATTTTCCTTCCATTCCTATCTTTTTGAGTGTCTTACAGAGGAATTGGTGTTGGATGTTGTTGAATGCTTTTTCTGCATCTATCGATATTATTTTTTTTCATGTCATGTGGAGAATGATACTAATAGTTTTTCGTATATTGAACATCCCTGGTATGAATCTTACTTGATCATAGTGAACTATGCTTCATTTTATATACTTTATTTTTCTGTGGGCTAGCATTCTGTTAAGGATTTTTGCATTGCTGTTCATTAGGGAAATTGGTCTGTATTTCTTGATTCTTGTGGGATACTTGCCTGGTTTGGGTATCAGAGTTATACTAGCTTCATAAAAGGAATTTGGGAGTTTTTCATCTTTTTCTATGTTCTGGAAGAGTTTGTGTAGGATTGGTGTCACTTCTTCCCTAAATACTTGATATAATTCTCCAATCAAACCATCTGGTTCAAGGGATTTTTTTTGTTGTTGGTAAGTCCTTGATAACCTTGTCTATTTCTTCTATTGACATGGGTTTCTTGAGGTTCTTGACAGCCATTAGGGATATTCTAGAGAGGGATTGTTTTTCCAAGAATTTGTTCATGTCTTTCAAGTTGTTGAATTTATTGGAATACAGTCCTTCATAGTACTGCGTAGTTATTCTTTTGATTTCACTAGAGTCTGTTGTAATGCCCCCTCTTTCATCACTCATCCTTGCTATTGAAATGTTTTCCTTCCTTTCTTTGGTTAAATTCGTAAGAGGATTGTCAATTTGATTTATCTTTTCAAAGAACCAACTTTTAGCTGCATTAACTTTTTCCATCATTTTATTATTTTCCCTCTCGTGAATCTCAGACCTAATTTTTATTATTTCTTTTCTTTTGCGATTAGTAGGATGGTGCTATTGACTCTACTCTAGTTTCTGTAGATTTTGTATCAGTGCATCAGTCATATATCTCTCCTCCATTTTTATGTGCGCATGTAATATTATGAAACTTCTTCTGATGACTGCCTTTGCTATGTCCCATAAGTTTTCATAAGTTGTGTTCTCATTCTCATTGGTTTCCAGAAATTTCCTAATTTCATCTCTGATCTGTTCCAGGACACTCTTTGCAATGAGGAATTAATCATCCTCCAATTGTTTACCCTTATTTTTTTTACCTTCCTTTTGTTAATTTTCAATTTCATGGCACAGTGGTCAGAGAGCAAAGTCTGTATGATATCAATGAGCTTAAATTTATGCAGATTCAACTTATGTCCTAACATGTAGACTATATTTGAATATGTGATATGTGGGCTTGAATAAATGTGATTTTTTTTTTGTTGTATTTGGGTGAAGATCTCTGTAGATATCTATCAAGTCAAATTGGCTAATTGTAGTGCTTGGATATTTAGCTTCCTTGTTGAGTTTCATTCCCAGTAATCTATCTTTCTCAGAGATTGGTGTATTCTTCAATACACCTACTAAAATTGCTGAGGCTGTGATTTCTTTTTCATTTTTTGGATCATTTGGTTGATTCATTTCACTGCATGCTTATTAGGAGCATAGATATTTATAATACTTAGTGGCTCTTTTTCCATCATTCCCTTCAGCATTACATACTGTCCCTCTTTATCATTTTATGGTTTGCACTTTAAGGTCAATTTTATCTGAGATTTGGATTTCTGCATCTACTTTTTTTGAATTGGTGTTTGCTTGGTATGTTTTTTCTCCAGCCTTTGATTCTCAGCCTATTTTTGTCTGTAATCTTGAAATGTGTCTCCTGTAGGCAGTAGATCAAGGAGTTGTGTTTACTTTTTTGGGGGGTGGGGGGTGGCATCACTGCCCTCTGGTGGCTGTGGGAGATACCCAGCGCTGCTCCTGAGAGCTGCCACTGGATTTGAACCGCCAAGACCGCAGGCCGCAGTCCCACCCTCAACCACTTATGCCACGGGGACTCAGCTGGAGTTATGTTTTCTAAGCAAGTCTGTTATCTCTGTCTTTTAAGGCCTGAGTTCATTTCATTGATATTCAGGGTTATTACATGTAGCTGTGCACTCTGTGATGTCATTTTATTGCTCTTATGTTGGATGTTTTCCTAACATTCATTTTCCATGGGTTGTGTCCAGGTGTGTTTGTGATTCAATCTTGCCTTTTTTCTATCAATGAGCCAGAGTTATCTTGGGGGCTGTTTTCCCTTTGATGTTCTTTGAGTGGAGTTGTTTTATATGTCAGGCTCTTGCATGTGCTTGATGATTGTTGTTCTTTCCTTCCTACTGGGTCAGTGAGGATCTTTTGTAGGGCTGGGTTCCTTTTAGCATATTCTTTGAGATTGTCCATGTCCAGGAAGACTCTCAATTCTCCATCAATTTTGATAGATAATTTGTGTGGATAGAGTATTCCTGGATTTGTGTTGTTTTCCTGCAGTTTGGGGGAATATGCTGCTCCACTCTCTCCTCTTCTTCATATTTTTCATTGATAGTTCTGAGCATATTCTCATCTGCTTTCCTTTATATGTGATTGCCTGTATTTCCTAGCTGCTCTCATAATTTTCTCCTTTTCCTCGTAATTGGATAATTTAACAACTATATATGTTGGTGATTTCATCTTGGGATTCAATCTAACTGGTGTTCTTTCAGCCTCATGGATAGTTGTCTGGTTTTCATTCATTAATCTAGGGAAGATTTCCTTCAAGCATTCCATCACGGTTTTGTATGTTGGTTTCCTTGATGTACCTTCCTCTGGTAGACCAATAATTCTAACATTGTTCCTTCTCATAACATCAGACATAGCTCTGAGATTTTCTCCCACTTCTCTGATAGACTTGTAAGAATTTTTCTCATGTTTACTAATTTATACTTGTGAGTCCACTAAGTTACTGGTGCATTTCACTGCCTCCTCCAGTCTCTGGGTGAAGTTCATAAGTTTACTCGTTTTTTGCTAGCTTGCCCCTTAACTCTTGTATTTCCCTTTGGTGCATGGCTTTTCTCTTCTTTCTCAATTCCTTCTTTTTCTGTAATACTTCCCTCATGTCCTGTTTGAGTCTAAGCAGCATTTTGAAGATTTATTTCTGTGGTTGATTAACATTTGCCGTTAGGCCCAGCAGATCTTCTTGCTTTGTACTTTGTTTCTCTTTTCTTGTTGATCCTGTGGAAGCAGATTGCTGGTTTTTGTCTAGTTTATTTTAACTAGGTGTCATTTTCCCTGGTATCTCAGAGTCCTGGGTTCTCTCTTCGGGAGGCGGGTGTTGGTTTTTCTGTAGGCTGCTTAGTTTACTGCCTTGAAGGCACCTTTGTCATGCTGGGGTTCCCCTCTCTCCTTCTCCTATGCTTTGTGCTTCAGCTTCCCTCTTGTTTCCTTAGGGACTGTTTGCAGCTTTGCACATTGTGGTCTGATTGAAATGTTGACTGAGTGCAGGGGAGTGCATTTAGGGGATGAGTTGGGGATTGATTGATCTGTTCCTGGTTAGGGACACTTCCCACAGGTAGGCAGGTGGAAGGGGAGGTCTTCTACTGGCATGCAGATCCACCACTTGCTCAGAGCACAGAGGGGAGGGCAGGATTGAGCAGGGAGATGGGCGTATGCCTTAGATTAGCTCCGAATTCTGGGTCCCAATGACACAGCTGCAGCAGGTACTGCCACATCTGTGTCTGCTGCATAGCAGGCCCTAAGCATAGTGTTAGTATAGGGATGGACAGACAGATTTGATACCCCTATTTAGCCCCAAATCTTCCCAACTCACCAATCTCCATGGAGCATGAGCTACCTATCTGGCTGCCATCTTCCCTCAAACCCCCAATTCCTTACTGACCATCCTTATAGTTGTGATTTGTTAAGAAGATAGCAAAGTATGACTTGTGTTGAGGATTAGGATGCCATATTGGTTTGCCTTTTTCAAGACAGGCCTCTTCTCATTGCCCTGAGGTTACATTTCTCTTTGTTCTGCTGCCTGTTGCTGCAGGCTCTACAGCTTAGAATTTCCAGTCATATCATTATCTTCAGTGTCCTAGAACTTGACATCTGTGCCTCTCTCTTCCTCTGCTTCTTCTTCCTCCGTCCTGCTGTTCATTTTCCTGTTTCTTTTTTTCATGTGATTGACAGAAAACCTGTGTACACCCCCTTATCAATTTCAAGCACATTACCTTCTTGGAGGGCCATAAATTGACCAATATTCTTTTGGTAGGCCACAAGCACATCATTTGCATAGTTGGTGTGTCTGACTACAACTCACATTATTTGCATTATCTATTGACTGATCCCTGTAAAGTGCATGCTCATCACAAGGCAGACTGCAGCCCAGAGCTAAACAAAAAGTGTCAAACAAAGTTGTTTGCAATTTACCCATGAAATGCTAGGCATTCTGTACAAACTTGTGCACACTGTCTGATCCCACCACATGAGGCAAGAATGTGCAACAGAGATGCATGAGGAGCAAGGCATGGGTTCCCGAGAGAGTGCCAAGATAGACATTGGGACCAGGATGTGGCACCCCATCTGATTCAACTGAGGGACACTCCTGGAGGTCAACAACCAGATTTTGAACTATTTACAGGTTTTTCTTTTTTTAATTATTTATTTATTACTTATTTAGATGGTTTTTCCAGACATCAGTCTTTGTTGTGGTTGTCATTCTTTTGTTTTCTTTTGTCTCTTCATCATGTGATGTCTTGTTTTTTCATGCATATCATTATCTCTGCAGGCCGATCTAGATCATATAGGCTGTATAAATAGTCTGGAGGAGAAAACAATTGGACTGATGGTGCTGGGAGGACATGGGAGATGGGGAAGTTGGGGAAAGGAGGTGGTGTTGGCCATCCCAGGAACAAGGAAACAACAAGTGATCTAAATTCAGTGGCAAGGTGAGTGTATGGAGCCTGACAGGGATTCATCAAGAGTAATGTAACAGAGAGAAATTACTGAAACCCAAATGAAGGATGCGAATAATGATGGGACGAAAGGAAAGTCAAAGGAAGTAGAGGAAAGAACAGGGAGGCAAAGGTCATTTACAGAGGTCTAAATACAGGCATAAACATGGATAAATATATTTATATGTGATGATGGGGAAATAGATCTATGTTCATATAATTAAAGGATTAGTAGTAAGGCAGCAAATGGGCAGTGGACCTCCACTCAAGTGCTTCCTCAATGAAAGAATACTTTTTTCTATTTAATTGGCATTCCTTGATGCTCACCTTCTTGACACATCAAAGAAGAAAAATGTGTGCACAAGCAAATGTGGTGAAGAAAGTTGATGGTGCCTGGCTATCAAAGACATAGTGTCTGGGGCCTTAAAGGCTTGAAAATAAAGACGTGGCCATCTAGCTCAGAAGCAACAAAGCCCACATGGAAGAAGCACACCAACTGGAGGGATCACGAGGCTTCAAAGAGATCAGGCATCAAAGAACTAAAATTATATCATTATAAATGAGGGGGAGTGCTGATTGGGGACCCAAGATCCATTTGCAGGGAAAGTAACAACCCCTAACAGAAGGGTCATGGGGGGAGATGAGTCAGTCAGAGCACAGTATAGGAATGATGAAATAAGCATCTGCCCTCTACTCCTAAAATGCACCTTCTCTCCCACTATCATAATCTGTTTCTACCTTACAAATTCAGTTGGACAAGAGAATGTACACTACTGCCAAGAGGAACTGGAAACATGGGGTATCCAGGACAGATGATTCCTTCAGGACCAGTAGGGAGAGTGGCGACACCTGGAGGATGGAGGGAGGGTAGAGTAGAAAGGGGGGACAGATTATAAGGATCTACACATAATCTCCTCACTGTGGTGTGGCCAATAGGGAAGTGGGGGGAGGGAGACATCAGACATCATTAGACAAGACAAAATTATAATAGTTTATAAATTATCTAGGGTTCTTGAGGGTGAAGGAGTGGGGAGGGGGTGGAAAAACAATAGCCACTACCAGGAGCTTAAAGGAAAGAAAATGTTTTGAGAATGATGATGGCATCAAAGGTACAAATGTGATTTGCATACAATGGGTATATGGATGGATTGTGCTAAGAGTTGTATGTGCCCCCAATAAAATGATTTTAAAAAATATTACAAGTTCTCTGGGACAGAAAATAAGGCAAACTAAGGCTCAGCACAGTGTGTGTGTGTGTGTGTGTGTGTGTTCATGTTGATAATTTATCAAACTGTTTTCCAATTAATCAAGGCAAAAGAAACTCATTTTACCACAAAAGGTATAAGTCTATGAATCATTCAGTAAGTAAACACAGGCATCCTTAATGATTCTGAAACTGAAAGATAGAGAGTAGCTAATTCACTAGCCAAAATGATGGCTTGAATCCATATAGAGGTCCCTCAGAAGACACTCTGGTGATCTGTTTCTGAAAGGTCACATCCCTGAAACTCTCAGGAGTGTTTCTACTTTGATACGAGTTGGAATTGATTTCATTGCAACTAAAAGCAGCAATATGTAACATTATTTTGTAATTTATTTTCAATCTGGTAAAAGGTTTAAAGTTAATGAAAGCATAATTGTACTTGAACTAGGGGAAACTAGCATAATAAGGACTTGAGCAATTTTTAGGAGAAAAAGATTTTCTTCACAAAATTAATCTAAGATAATATGAAATCATAGATCAAAATCCCCAGTGAAGTAACTTATGTGTGTTTATAGGTCATACATAGAAATTAGGCCCATGATAGAATATATGGTATGCACACATTGCCAAAGGAAAACATACTTTCACAATGGAGAGAGGTGCTGGTTGTCAGATCAACTCTATAATAAAACTTAATATTGCTAATGTTAGGGTACCCTGATGTTGTATGTTTATTGATGAAAAATGATGTTTCAGCATTGCTTTAAAATACATTTGCCCAGGACTGAGCCCCGGTGGCATAGTGGTTGTGCGCGGGACTGCAGTCCACTGGGATGGAGGTTCAATTCCAGCAGTGGGACTGGGCCTCCTACTCTCACCACCAGAGAGCAGTGATGCCCACACACACACACACACAAAAAATACGTTTGCCCCAAAGATTTGTTTTTAATCTAAACAAGCATTTAGACCAAACTTCCAGGCTAAAAAAATTAAGTTAAACAGTAGCAAAAGAATAAGCTATGTTCAGAAGGTAAGGACAAACTATCAAATAGTAGACTAGCTCTCTTTTTAAAGTTCTATGGCATTTAATCTGCTGTCAACTTGTGAAGGGGTGGAGTTGAGCTTGTCAATCAGGTCGCAGCTTGATGACCTCATTTGGAGGCACCATGGAGAGAAATAGCTTCCCAGAAGCCAGATAAACTGACACTTTGCTTGGTATTCTTGATGAGAAGACACATGGAGCTATGCTAAAGCCCTGGAGCTGGCGGAATCATGTGGAAACCCCTGCCAGTGCTGAGATGCTTACACCACCACTGGATCCACAAGACTTTTCACCCACTGGCCTCTGATCTCCCTGAATTTGGTATCATTGTATATTTTGCATCTGAAAAGGTATGTGCAGCATGATATTGGACATATGGGCTAATGCCAAACTTATGAACTTGAACTGGACTGAGCTAGAATGTTTTCACAATATTCAATTGCTCTTGTATAAAAAGCTCTTTCTTCTACACATGAGTGTCTATGAATTTGTTTCTCTAGTCAACCCAGACTAACACAAGTTCCTATAATGCAGTGGTCCTCAACCTTCCTAATTCCGTGCCCCTTTAACATAGTTCCTTATGTTGTGGTAATCACCCCAACCAAAAAATTATTTTCATTGCTACTTCATGACTGTAATTTTGCAATTGTTATGAATTGGGTGATCCCTATGAAAGGGCTTTTTGACCCCCAAAGGTGGACCTGACCCACAGGTTGAGAACCATTGATATAATTAAATACATGAACAGATGTATTTACTGTATATACTCTAAATTATTAGTGATAATGTAAATAAATCCATATATAGTTAGCTATTGCTTAATCTTAGAATAGATATTAATTTTTTCTCAAATTTTCTATAGATTCAAGGGTGTTTTAAGGTAAAAAGACAGAGAAAAATGAGCCAATTATTATATGGTATTGTCCTGATTGTAAACGAATTGGAGTTCAGTCCAAATAGCTATAATAATAGCCTATCACCTTTAGGTATTGAATTTTATTCTTTATTACTCTAAAATTAATTAATAGGGCATCATTATTTTTAGTGACTCATTCATTTACACTTTTATCTTTAGAAGATACAGCATATAACTATGGTCATATCTGAAAAAATAGAAGGTTTATTAACTCGGTAAGAATTTTTGCTTGCTTTATTATTCAGAGATGTTGGCAGGGTTGTGATTTGGGCCACATTAAAAGGAATAGGAAGCCAAATAAGTAAGAATCTCAAATCTTTTGTTCAGTTTTAATTGTGTGTCACCCACAGTTTAAGCCAGCTGGTATGTTAACTCAGAGCTAAGAAATGATTTTATTAGGCATTTATCTCTGCTTGCCTTTGCAAATCAATATTTTGTCTCCATAATTAAGCATTGTGTGTTGTTATAAAGAAAAGAATATATAAAACTATTCACTCCCTTTCCTGCCTCCTCAAATTAAACAGGAAATCTTTTAAAGAAAGCACTTTGACACAATTTTCTGGCATGTAAATTATATTGTAATTCTCTTTTCTTAAAGTTTTTCTATTTTAATTTACATCAAAATATTCAAAACAAGGATAAATCTAATTTCTAGCTGAAAAGAAATTCTGGTGTCTCTTTTATTGTTATTAGTTTAGGTAGATAATTAGACAATAATGTGCAATGCAGTGATACATAGAAATGTCTAACACTTGGAACAGCACCATAAAACCAAGATTCTTAATAGTAACTTTAATACTGATGGTCATTATTTGAGAATTGGGCCAAATATTACCATAAAAACTCAGTGCTTTCCAGTAAATTCTGACTCATAGCCACCCTATGCCAGGGATCTTTAATGATCTGATTGGACTAGGAGCTCTGTGCATTGTATTTTTAGCTGGCCTTTCTTTCAGTTGTGTCAGTAATGCTTTTCATGTAGAAGCAAGAAAAATGGCTCCATTTATAATCAAGATTAATAGTAAGCATGAAAAACCACTCAAAATACCTAATTTACTTTCAGTGATTTAGCCATAGTTTTATCTTTATAGTCCAGAAGTAGATGACTTTTTCCCCCGAAAATGTGCAGATAGGGAGTATTTTAGGCAACATGGACCAGACTTTCTGTCACAAGTACACAACTCTGCCATCGTAGTACAAAAGCAGTCAGAAAATTCACACATGACAGAGTGGCTTGGCTCCAATAAAACTTTATTCACAAAATCAAGAAAAGGACCAAATTCATAGTTTTTAAAAATAATCAAATCATCAGACAAGCAAGATACAGATTTTAGACAAAAAAATCTTAACCTTCAAACATTGTCAATAGATTCATTTTTATCTACTATGGCTGTACTATAATTTGTAGGCTTGTGTAGACATTTATGAGTCCCTGAGTGTCACATAGTGTTAAAGGTTCAGCAACTCACTGAAAGATTGAGCATTCGAATCCACCCAGAGGCAATTTGGAAAAAGACCTGGAAGGCTACTTTTCAAAGGTCATGAAAAGTAAGAACTGCGTGAAGACAAGTTCTACTATGAAATGCATGGGGTTTCCATGAGTCCAAGCCAACTCTATAGTAGTTTTGGATAAATGGATAAATGGGAGTGTGTGTTCTGGTGCATCTAAAACAGACTCAATACTGTGTTGACTATTTTATTCCTCCCACATGTCAACAGCCTACCATGAGAACCAATACAATTTCTAGGCATTTTTAAAAGATAGTGAGAAAAAAAGAAGTGATATTTATTGAACTCCTAATAGATGACTGGCATCAGCCCAAGTTTTGCGTAAGTCATTTTACTTAAGCTCACACTTCTGTCAGAGAATGTTACAGTGTTACTGTGTTTTGTGACGAGGAGACTAGAGCTCACAGAAGGTGCTTTTCTCGAATCACACACCTGGTGACATGAATGGTATTTACTCTTGCTGACTCTATATGTCTTCTCTTCCTGTTTTATTGTTATTTCTAATTAAACCCTTGTATAGCTTACCCAGGAACCCGAGTACTATGATGGTTAGGAGTTGAACTACTAACCCCGAGATCAGCAGTTTGAACCCAATAAATGAAACTTTCTATTCCTATAAAGAAAGAGTTACAATCTTGGAAACCACACCATTTTACCTTAACATACAAGGTAGCTATGAGTCAGAATTCAAAGTTTTGTTTGGTTCTCTTTATATCCTCTCTCTCTCTCTCTCTCTCTCTCTCACACACACACACACACACACACACACACACACCCTCATTCTCATCTATTAGATAAGAATCTTTGGGATAATTTATCATAAAGTCTATAAATAATGCAAATATTTTGTGAAATGCTGAGGATTGGGGACATCCCAATTATGCTTCCCCAAACTCATGTAACGAATAATTTGTTGAAATTTTGCTGGGCAAGCAGGCTGCAGTAGAACTCTGGTACTCAACTGCATCAGTACTCGACATAATCGGATTGTGGCTCAAAATGTTGAGAAAATTTTGCATTGGAGATCATACAAAACATTTGAATCCGATGTGATGCGCGTAATTTTTGTAAACAAAAGCAGTTCCTGTTTCTGTCACTGCTCAGCGTTAATTAGTGTTGTTAGTGCACGTTGTTTAAATCTTATGCAGCTGTGTTCCAAGAATTTTGCTACAATTTTCTTAGTTTTTGTGGCTTTTTGTACTGTTTTTAAATAAAAAACATGGGTCCTAAGATGAGGTGTTTTTAAAAAAGAGTCATCATGACAAGGAACTGGTTAGCTGTTATTAATATTGTTGACGATAATTTAGTAAACCCTTTTAGAAAACAGTTTAGGAAATGCCAACAGAAGAAAGACCACATTAGACAGATTTTTTTTTCTTTTTTAGAGAAAGTCAGCCAGGTCCTAGTGAAAAAAGGCAAAGAAGGGGGAAAACTCCTGAAAAGCAGTTAGTAGTTGATTTTATGGAAGGTGATTCGTCCACTTGACTTTCCACTCCGCCTGTCCATGTACCTGTCCACAGATGCAGATCATCATCACTCTCAAGATAAGGGCCATACTGAAGTTTTTGAAAAACTTTTTGAATGTTGTGTTTCTTATTTATATGATATTACTTAATGCTGAACTTATTTACTTTGCAGTTTCTGTGTAATGGTTTGTGTAAAATGAAGCTCTAAAAATGAAGAGCTAAGTTATATACTGTGAGGCAAGGTTAAGGTAAAAACTTGGTGGTCGATAACAGATTAATCGATTTTCAGTTATTTCTAATGGGAAATTGATTTGGAATTCAAATACATCATATCTGGATGCTCCTTCTAGAACAGATTAGCCTCTAGGTCTGGGGTTCTACTTTATTTTGTTCTTGCCTCAAACAGCTTAACAATAATGGAGGAACGTATGGAGGAAAATATTGTTAAATTGGATTTTATCAAAATCCAACCAAAATTAAGGAAAGTTAAGGGAATTATAAAGACCCAATTCACTGCTATCAAGTCAATTCCCAGACATACAGCCCTATAGAACAGAATGTAACTGCCTCATAGCATTTCCAAGATTGCAAACTGGGGAAGCAGACCACCTCATCTTTCTCCAGAGCAGTGACCGCTGGGTTTGAACTGCCAGCTTTGTTGTTTGCAGCCTGATCCCTAACCCACGGCACCAGCTGGGCTTTGTGGGGAAGCTTTAAAAACTGTAGCAGAAACAAATGAAATATTCAAAAGTAATAAATGTGATGGGTCAGGAGACGTCATAGAATTGATATATCAATTTAACACAAATTGGTATAAAAATTCAACATAATCTCATTCAAAATCACAGCAGCAATTTTCAAAAGCATATCGTCAAGCAAATTCTAAAATGTTATGACAACTCAAGAGACCTAAAACTTTTGATACAATTCTGGAAAATACGAACATTGTGAAGGAATTTTTTTTAATGACTGATTTCAAGACGTAGCTATAGTACCAAAGAAATCACCCCAAATAGTTACTGGCTTGAGGTTGAAAATATATTAAACCAATAGAGTCTGGGGTCCAGAAATTGCTTCAAGTCGGTTTATAAGAGCAACACAGCAGTTAAACAGGGAAATAAAGTGTTCTTAGAGAATTGTTCTGAGAAGTGTTTATAAGGTATAGAAATAAAAATAAACTGTCATTACTAACTCATACATCCTCCCCCCAAATAATCATATTGGAATAAAAAACTAAACATAGAAGCTAAGCTACAATGCTTCTACCAGAACATAGAGAGTAATATTTCCATGACTTAGATTAGCATAGATATGCTAGCTAGGTCATAGAAAACTATAAAGCCATAAAAAAATCAAAATCATCTAATTCAACATAGACAAAATAGAAAAACTGTTCACCAAGGCCTCTAAAAATGAAGAGCTAAGTTATATACTGTGAGAGAGTGCTTATATTAGTTATGACTAAATAAGGGTTTATACCTATTTTATACATATATAATTTGTTATAAAACAAATCAGATCAACAATTCTAGATTTTCTCTTTATTATTGAATTATAGGGTTTTAGAGTACATATATATGTAAAAGTTGGTATAAATCTTAAAACAGACACTTTACAATAAAGGAAAAATGAATAAACAATAAGAAGATTAAGATATTCTGAATATCATTAGTCATCACAGAAACACAGATCAAATTTCAATCAAATGCCATTTCACATATACTAAAATGGTAAAAATGTAAGTGACTATTATGGCAATATTGGCAAGGGTGTGAGTAAACAAAATCTTACACATAGTTTACTGAAGGGTAAAATTATAACTATCTCTAGAAAAAGATTAGATAGTTTCTTATAGAGACCATGCATCTACTCTATGAAAGCAATTTAATTCATAGGCTTTTATCTGAATGAAATGAAAATATTTGTTAACATAGCTTCCATACCAAACATATTATCAAAAGCTACTGAAACTAATTTTGATACCTCTGAAATCAAAATGTTTTAAAACACTGCTTTTTCAAATAAACTGTAGCTTGAAATAAAAAGAGCAAGCAATTTCCTGTCCATTGGGAAATAATTTTTGCTATAAAAAATCATCAAAGCAAAGTTTTAAAAGACTGAGCTTTTCCCAAGTAATTTTTCGTGGGTTTCATTCCATTTAGCCAACATTATTAAATGTCTCCTTTATAAAAAGTCTCCATATCAGAGTTCAAAATGATTTTTAAAAATACTATCAGCTTGCACTGCACCCATAACATAGTTGGGCAGATGGAAACATAAATATCTTATCTAAGGCAGACAGTGATAAATGCTACATTGGAGCTAGAATGAATTTGCTATGAGAGTGTGAGTATAGCTAAAGAACAGATTAATTTTGTCTGGGAGACTAGGGACGCTTTTCTTGGACAATATAAAATTTTAACTGAAATTTAAGGTAGGTCGGGTGGCAGAAATACAAGGTACTCCTTCAATTTATATCTTAAAATATTGCAAATACACTATGATTAAAAACACACTAAAGATGTACATCTGTGAGGCAGTACTTCCCCACCATTGGATTTTTTTTCAAAGCCATGTATTTATTTATCTTACAAAACAGCCTTGGTAGGATCTGGGCTGAAGGGTGAATGGAGGAGTAAGGTTTCACAATGAAACCATTGTGGGTTAGCTCCTGTTAGCTTCAAAGTGTGATCTAGTATATTGTCAGGATAGGGGGAAAGTCCTTGCTAAAATTTTTCCTCACCAGTGTAACTTAATTTTCTTAAAATTTAATAATAATCCCTCATGATTGTCCTGTCTCGTTAGAGAAAATCTAAAATTCCTTTGAACAAGACTTTTATTGATTGGACCTCTTTTTGAAGGCACCCAAAAGAGAGTAAGACAAGTATATAGGGAGAAAATTGTGTATAGTTATTCACTGATTGTAGACCCATGTTTAAACCTACTTCGTATAATATAGACCTATAAATAGATGAACCATAATGCTAACAGTGATACCTTTCAATTTAATTTCAAATATTTAGATAAAATATGCTGCATTCCATGTGTATTTCATATGTTTACATTTTCACATACTTCTTTCTGTTTTATAAGACTTCTTACCCTTTCCTGAACTATTGTTGCTTCTAAGATTCAATTCCAACTCACTATGACCCTTGGTGTGCAAGATAGAATTGTACATATGTAGACGAAGACTATGTTGGGAAATGGTAGAGTCACATGAAACACCTCCATAGAACTTTTAAATTGAGTCCTTTCAAAAGATCTGGCCTGGCTTGTCTTTTAAGACTCACTGGGAAGGTCTCGAAGGCTCAACCATTTCACTAGCAGTCACGATCTTCATCTGGGGCATCACTCAGCGACACTCTGCTTGAATATTCCCTAAGTGCCTTCGTGGTGACTCTGTAAAGTAGGTGTTGGGATAGTCTCTGTCCTACTGGGTACTGTCAACTGAAGAGGAACAAACTACCAGGCCTTTTCCCCTGTGACACTGTTGGACTCAAACTCCAGACATTTAATTTAGAAGACGAATGCTTACTATTGCACTATCAGGATTATACACCAAAAAACAAAATAACACAAAACTACACCATATGATTTTAGACTCAGATTGTAGATCTTTTGGGGGACACACTGCCTCATCTTCCATGGAGAGGCTAGAGGTTTGAAACTCAGACCTTGTGAGGCCTATAAAAGAATGGATATTATTGTACTATGTTTTCTTTTTGTGTGTGCTAATTGTTTTATGATGCATATTTTCTGTGTTTCTATCCTTAGTGGCTATATGGGACAAGGAGGGCCACTTTTTTTGAAAGTCTATTTGTTACTTTTTAAAGTATGTTTATTACTTTTCTTATGAAAATATCATTTCTCTGGGGTCAGTTTGATAACTCTTCTGTAACTTCAGGAGGTCTATATTCTGTAGACTGAAATGATGCCTAGCATATATCATGTGCTTAATGAATATTGATTGAAGGAATCAGCATACATTTAACTGTGATATTGTCTTGGAACGGTTTAGAATAGTAGATAATTTAAAGATTTCAGATCATATAACTATACCGATGGGCTTGGCACATCACTTTGTTAAAAGTCCCTTAGTTATTAACTACTAGTTATGCAGTGGACTATGTGTTAGGCTATTAATTGCAGGACCAGCAGTTCAAAACCACCAACTGTTCTGCAGGGAAAAGATGAGGCCCTCTTCTCCCTTAAAGATTGTCTTGGAAACCCACAGGGAGAATTCCATTCTGTCACTGTAAGTCAGGATTGACTCAATGGGATGAGTTTTCTTTTTCTTTTTCTTTTTTTTTGTTTGTTTTTTTTGGGCATCACTGCTCTCCAGTGGTGGGAGTAGGAGGCCCAGCCCCACTGCTGGAATTGAACCTCCGTCCCAGTGGGCCGCAGTCCCGCTCACAACGACTACGCCACCGGGGCTCAGCCTGGAATGAGTTTTCTTTTTGGAGCATTTGTCAGAATTAAAGCATTCCTCCTTCTTTACTATTGGTCTTAAACTTCCTTAGCAGGCAATTTTTGTTTGGCTTATTTATATATGTGGGTTTGTGTGTGTGAGTGTGTGTGTGTATTCTGGACTCAAAAACCTAGCCTAAAAGGCCTGATGCATTCTTTCAGAGACACCAAAAAAGTAATACTATATTCTTTTTCCTTGTGAAATTTATATCTTGCACACTTTCCTGGCTACTCTGAGCTCCACCTCAGGGACTGCAGATGCCCTGTCAATCACTGCACCTCATCAACAATGAGCATGACAATGGAGGAAGGATCTTTCCTATGGTAAGATTTTACAGCACAGAACCATCTCCAAAAACATTGAAGTATAAAGAGAAAACACAAGATCTAAGAAATGTCAACAAATTAATATATACAAGGGAGTTTTAAAATATTCACAGAAGAAAATCCTATCACTTTTCAGTTCTATTTCCCCAGACCTTTGTAAAGCCCCCACATGTATGTATAAAATGGAATGACACCACAGACGTGACCTTGAACCCTTTTCTTTCCACCTAGCAATATCTACCACTTGACATCAATTAATACACTTCCTCAAAATCAAGTTTCTGCATTGCCTGTTTCAAGCCACTGGTTGTACCAGTAACCTGTCATTGATTTTAGACTTATCTCACATTTTCTGTTATCATCACCATGTGTGCACTGCCGTCAAGTCTGTTCCACCTCCTAGTGACACAACTGCTCTGATGAGTTTCTGAGACAATAACTCTTTACAGGACTATAAAGCCTCCTTTCTCCCACAGAATGGCTGGTGGTTTTTGAACTGTAGACCTTGCAATTAGCAGTCCAAAGCGTAATTACTAGAACTTCTATAAACCATAATCCAATAAAAAATAACCTAAATGTTTCTGCTTTTGCTTGGTTACTTTATTTTTTAATTTGTCATTTTATTGGTCACTTCGCTTTCCGTCATAGGTAGTTCAATACATAGTTACATACACTGTGCCAAGCACCCCCACTTGTCTGTCCTCATCGACATTCTCCCAACATCTGCCCCTCCACTTGGGTCCTTCCTTGGCTCCCCTTCCTTTCCCCTCCAACCTTTACCCCTCCCCCCCCAGTCCTCATTACTCTACAGTCATTATTGTTTTGTCATATCTTACACTGCCCGATATCTCCCCCTGCCCCCTCCTCCCTACGTCTGCCCTCCAGATAGGAGACAGTCTGCAGATCCCCACAGCTGGCTTCCTCTCTCCACTCCACCCTCCC
>PVJH01031947.1:0-23188 GCA_004026705.1 Nesogale talazaci
AGGTGGACTCCTTTCCTAGAAGTGGGCATGGCAGAGAACAGGCTGGGGGAAGGGCCAGCATCCCACACCCACAGGGACAAAGACAAGAAGGGAGGAAGAGGAAGAGAGCTGGTCCAAGCTCCACGCCGGCACATGATGCTCAGAGGAATACATCCCTCTGAAGACCTAAAGCACCACAGAAAGGACTGGGCAAACAGTGATTCCTGGGGACATGAGGGAAGGTTGGAGAAGGGGGTGTGGACAAACACATGGATGGGGGTGGGGGAGCAACAAGTGGTCTGGAATCAATGGAAAGGTGAGTGTGGGAGGCCTGGTCGGGAGTAAGCAAGGACAATGAATCTGTGAGGAAACACTGAAACGTCAATGAAGGTGGAACATGATGGTGGGACAAGAGGGAGATGGAAGGAAATAGACTTGAAGATAAATGAGTGGCCATTGGGCACAGAAACAGCAAAATCCACATGGAAGAAGCACACCAGTCTGTGAGATCAAGAGGGGCCGAAGGGAGCAGATATTGAGCATCAAAGAAAAAGAATCTCATCATTACGAATGAGGGGGAGAACAGGATGGGGACGTAAGGCCCACTGGTGGGTAACTGGTCACCTCTTTACAGGGGAGTCACGGGGAGGAGACAGACCAGTCAAGGGGCAGCCATGCAGTGATGATGAATACAAATTTCCTCTAGTTCCTGAAACCTTCCTCCCCCCCTAACCATCATGATTCCAACTCTACCCTACAAATCCAGATGGACTGAAGAGGGTTTAGTAGTGGAGAGGGGAGGTGGGGAGACCAAGGTGGTTGAGCCCCTTCAGCCCGGTGGTTGGATTGGAGCTGCTGGAGGGGTGGAGAGAGGGTGGGGTGGAGGGAATGCAAGGGTGAATTCCCTCTGACCAAGGATGAGGAATATGAAGAGCCTTGCAGAGGACATTGCAAAGTGAATCTTTGAAAATGCAATGATTTAACACCTTGTCATTTGATTTCTCTTTTTACCCATTTTAAATTTGATCCAAGTTTTTAAATCTTTTCTACTTCCTTTTCTATTGAGGATTGCCTCTGCTTTATCTTATTATTGTTAGATTTTTTTTTTGGTATGTTTTTGCTTTCATGTCTTATTGCTGCTTTTGCATGTTTTTCTGTATACAAAATCTAGTATAGGTACATTGTTAGAGACAATAACTGAACTAATAGTTTCTTGGTGGTATGACAGGAAGTTGGGGGAAATAGGGAGTTAATAACAACAAGAACAAGAAAGAAGAAAATGTTCTAAAATTATCTATGGTAATGATCGTAACACTCATAACTGTTGAATTGTATATTATATAGATTATGTGCCAATAAGATCTTTGAAGAAAAAAAAGTTGAATGAGCCCCCAGTACAAAGAATTTTTTTTAAAAAAGTAATCCTATATCATCAAAACTATTACTTAATAATGAAGGGAGAAATAACTGTCTCCTATCTGGAGGGCAGACGTAGTGAGGAGTGGGCAGGGGGAGATGTCGGGCAGTGTAAGATATGACAAAACAATAATCATTGCAGAGTAATGAGGACTGGGAGGGGGGAGGGGGCAAACGTTGGACGGGAAAGGAAGGGGGGCCCATATCAAGGGCCCAAGTGGAGGGGCAGATGTTGGGAGAATGTCGATGAGGACAGGCAAGTGGGGGTGCTTGGCACAGTGTATGTAAGTATGTACTGAACTACGTATGATGGAAAGCGATGTATGAGCGCCCAATAAAATGATAAATTAAAAAAAAAATTTCCAGCCAAGGAAAAATTAAAGAAATGCATAAAAACAAGATCAGCACCACATATATATTAACCAAAACACTATGGAAAGAGAATCAACAATAGCAGTTGAACCTTACTTTTTTTCCTTTTTAAAGGCTTCTTCGTTTTTCCCAGGTCTCTTCTTTATTATCATGAAGCTAGTCATTAGATTTTACATTTCTTTAAAGAATAATGTTTGGAGATCAATTGAAATTCTGGTGTATTTATAAATTGCTTTCACAATTAAGCTCTTCTATCCATGAACACAGGATATCTTTCCAAATATGTAGGTCTTAATTGTATTCTTGTAGTAATGTTGTATAATTTTATTTTTCTGGTGTCTTTTGTCTCTTTGTACAAGTCTTTCCTTATTAGCTAAATTTCTACAGACTTCATTATTTGCATGGCAATTTTAAGTGGTATTGTTTTCTTGATGTCTTTTTTTGGAACTTAGTTATACAGGAATCTAAGAGATTTCCTTTTTTATTAATACTATTATTAAGCATTATTAAATACTTTTATTGTGGGCTCTTCCCTCTCTTTTCACAATCCATACATTCATCCATTGTGGCAAGCGTATTTGACATCATCATTTTCAAAGCATTTTCTTTCTACTTGTGCCTTTGATATCAGTTCCTCACCTCCCCCCCACCCCCCAATACAGTTCATTTCTGATTGTTAATCTTATACTCTGCCATGTTGCCAAATATTTTGGTTGTTTCCAACAATATTTTTGTCAAATCTTTGGGATTTTCTACAAATAAAACCACATAATCTTCAAATAATGAGAGTTTCCCTACTTTTTCCACTTGGATTTATTTGATTTCTTTTTATCTAGTGGTTCTGGCTAAGATTTCTAGCACAATGCTGAAAAACGTGGTGATAGGGGAGAGAGAGCTATGTCCTGTTTGCTAGGGAAAATGCTTTTAGTTTTTCCCTGTGAAGTGTGTGGCCTGTAAGTAGCATTTATAGTACTTGGCATTATAGTACATGATATTTATAGTATTTGGAAATGTCCCTTCGAACCCTATCTAGTTGCACTGTTTTAAAAATCAAGAATGAATGTTAGATATTGTCAAATGCCTTTTCTGTACCAATTGACTACATGGTCTTATTTTTTGTTTTGATTATATGGTGGATTACCATATAATCAACAACATGGATTTTTGTTCTAATGTTGAGCCACCATTTATATGACTCTCATTGATCATTGTGTATTATTTTCGTATATATTGTTTCATTCTATTGGACAAGACTTTATTGAGAATTTTTGTATCAAGTTCATAGGGGATGTTGGTTTTCTATACTTGTGAAATCTTTGCCAGGTTTTTGTGTCAGGGTTATACTCTCTTCAGAAACTGAGTTTGCAACTGTATTGTCCTTGTCCATATTCTGAAATGGTGTGTGTAGAGTAAGTGATAGTTCTTCTCTGAACACTTGGCAAAATTCCTCTAAGAAGGCATCTATTCCTGGATGCTTCTAATTAGAAGATTTAAAATTTCTTGCTCTATTTTTCTCTTTTGTTATGGGTCTGTTGAGTTTTTCTACAACTGCATTACTTTGGGTCTAAAACCAAACCAAACTCACTGCCATCAAATCGATTCAGACTCATGTGTTTCTAAAAATTTATCCACTTCACTTAGATTTTCAAACTAGCTGCAGTACAGTGTTTATAGTGGTGCATTATTTTTATTTTTATTTTATTTGTGTCTATTGTAATGTCTCCTTTTTCATGTCTTGTTCCTGATATTGACATCTTTGGTTTCTTTTCCTTTGGTAATTCTGTCAGTTTAAAAATTATTTTAACCTTTTCAAAGAACCAACTTCTTGTCTTTTTTGATACTGTTCAGATTCCATGCCATTGATTTCTTTGCCCCTGTTCTTTCTAGTGTTGACTTTTAGTTGTATAGTGCTGTGGTCTGATAAATTGAGTGTAGACTCTCAAGTGTTATTAAATCTATTAAGGCTTGCTTTATGGCCTAACACACTGTCTAGTCTAGAGAATACTGGGTATGCGTTGGAAAAAATGTATATTTATTCTTGTTGGATAGTGTGTTCTAGGAGGTCAAGTTGGTTGGTTGTGCTGAGTTCTTCGGTGTCTTTATTGAGTATTTTCCTGCTGATCTGTTTTCCATTGAAAGTGGTGCGTTGAAGTCTTCTACTATGATTTCTGAGCTATTTCTCTCTTTAGCTCTGTCACAGTTTGATTAATGTGTTTCCAGGGCTTTTCATGTGGAAGATAAAAATGCAAAATATGGTCATGTCTCTTCTAATATTCTTTGATCACTATGTAATGTCCTTTCTTGTTTCTCATGATGTTTGGGGCTCTTCTTTTGCCTTGAAATCTATCATCAGATTAATATTGCCACGTCTGCTTTTTTGTTTATTTGTTTGTTTTGATTTGCTTGATTAGTGGGATAAACTTTTTTCATCTTTTGATTTTGAGTTTAAGGTCTGTCTCTTACAGGCAGCATATTAATGGATTTTGTTTTCTAATACAATCTAATATTCTCATTCTCTTAATTGGCTCAGTGTCATTATTGATATGTGTGGACTTGTCGCTGTCATTTTATTGTGCGCTTTTGGTGGTTTCATTGCTCTCCTGCTCTTTCTTATGTTGAGCACTGTTTTCATTTATTTCTGAGTGTTGTTGACTTGTATTATGCTCTCAGATTCTCTGCTTCTGTTGTGATCCTCTGTACAAAATGGTTTCCTTAGTATTTGTGTAATGCTGGCCTTGTTTCTACGCATTCTTTAATTATTCCTTATGTAGAAATACCCTTATTTCTCCTTCATATTTAAGAAAGAGTTGTGCTCTATATAGGGTTTTTGTCTGGTGCTTTTTTCTTTCAAGATTTTGTATATGCCACGTAATTCATTTTTCTTTGCCTACATGGTTTCTAATGAAAAGTCCCACTTATTCTTCTTAGCTTTCTTTTTTCTTCAGCTGTTCTTAGGTTCTCTTCTTTTCCTTGATATTTGAGAGTTTAACTGCAATATATAATTGCTTTCTATTGGGGTCTATCCTGTTTGAGGTTCTCTCAATTTCTTGTATAATTTTCTCCTCCTGCATGATGTTGGGGAAATGATCTTTCATGATTTCTTATACTATTTCCTCTGCAAATGTTTTTTCGTTTTCCTTGCCTCTGAATCCAAATGTGATTAGGTACCTCACATCATTCATAGGCATTCTTTAGATTCTTTTGGTTTTATTGCTGTTTAGCTTGTCAATTGTATTCAAAAGAATTGTCTTCATGCCTATTAACTTTTTCTTTTTTTCTATCCTATTGCTCAATTCTTATACCATGCTAAGTCTGTTATCTTATTGATTATTTTCTGGTCATCTATTTGGTATACAATTTCTACATTTTAAAATTATTTCCTCCATCTATTAAAGACATTTAAGCATCATTTCTCTGAACTCTTGTGCTTCCATAGCAGTTTTTTTGTTGGCTGTTTTTCTTGATGTGTGCATACTGCTATTGACTGCAAGTTCTGCAGCACCATGGTACAGTTATGAGTTTGGGGTGAATTGGTTTGTGTAGGGGCTGTTAACTATTGCCATGTTGTTGGAATAACTGGGGCCTTCCTTGACTCAGGGTGGGGACAGCCAAGATCTTTTTTTTCTGTCACAAAGACCTTCTTTGATGGGATGCAGGGATATTTGGGGTTTTCTTTAGTAAGTTGCTATATGTGGCAGTCATGTGCTTATGTTAATTTTATGATTGAAATGTAGGGGTGGAGTCTAGCCTGTTAATCTGGAGATAGCCATTGAGTAGCCAGTGAGGCCTCTGTGTGGGCATGGCTTTCTCCTGAGACTTCTGGGAAATCTCGTGTTATTTCCCTCGTGAAGATGAGAAGCTATCTTCCCCAGTTGTTGGGAGTTAGTCTCAGAGATGATGAATCACTGACAAGACAAGATGGCGGCACCTGAGAAGCTGAAGGAGCCAGAGGAGAAGCCACACGGCTTTGCCCTGATGGAGCCAGACCTCTAAAGCTCGGGCAGCCACATGGAGACCTCTGCCAGTGAAGAGTTGCTTCTGCTGTTGATGGACCCTGAGCCCTATGGAGATCCCTGCCAGCTCTGGGACTCTGCACCCACTGACTTGTGAATTCGTGAGTCAGAAGGAGACTTTATAGACTGATTTCGGGCATTATGGGTTATTATCAGACTTATGACTTTGAACTGGACTGGGCTCAATGTCCTGTTCCTCTTGTATATAAACCTTTTCCTTATACCCATATGCGTGTCTATGACATTTGTTCCTCTAGTCTACCCGGACTAACACACTATAAGGACTAGGGGCTTCCTTTCCTAGCTTGTAGGAAGGACTGTGAAATTTCTTGCTGTTTCATTGGCATGTCTTGAGTTTTCCTTGCTAGGAGGCAAAGATGGCTAGATCCTATTTTGCTGAGCAGTGGAATTTGCCTAACAAGAAGGTAGGGAATTCAGAGACTTCCTTGCTGAATTGCTGGCATAGCTGAGATCTTACTTGTTGAAGTCTAGGTGGCAGGAGGAAACATCCAGGATCTTCCTTGTCACATGCTGAAGACAGTTGGGGTCTTTTTTGGGATGCAGGGGGTGGGGGGCTTCTTTTTCATGTCTTAGGGACAGCTGGGAGTCCCCTTGCCAAGATGAGTGTTACCTGGAGGCTTCTTGCTGAATTATTGAGATAGCCAGGGACTTCCTTCCTGAAAGGTAGAGACTTCCTTGCTGGGATGTGAGAACTCTCAGAGCCTTTATTTCTTGCCAGAGTTTGGGGACATACTTGCTGGGGGCATGCATGACAAGACTTTTCTTTCTGTGTCTCAGGGACAGTCAAGATCTTTCTTGCCAGGGTACAGAGATGGCTAGGACCTTCCTTACTGAGATGGGGGAGGAAGTGACTGAGACATCCAGGGTATTTGTCTTAGGGTAGGGATGACTCAGATCTAACAAAAGATGCTGGAGCCTACCTTGACTGGGGGGCCCCTGTCTGTCTGTCTGTCTGTCTGTCTGTCTCTCTCTCTCTCTCTCTATATATATATATACCAATTAACATGTTAGATGTATACATACAATATACATATATTGATGTCTAATCACTGCAATCAATTTGCCGTATCCCCAAAGAACCTTAATCCAATTATTTTCTTTATAGATTTGCCTATCCTGGATTTCATATAGAGAAAAACATTTTTAAAAAACAAAAACCCTAACAACAACATCAAAGTGAAACAGAAAAATCTCAATAGAAAAGAAAGTACAAAAAAAATTAAAATGAGCAAAAAGGGGGTTCAAATGATAAGGTTCCAAATTTTCACTTAACCGCACCTGCAATGATCCACTTTCCAATGCAGTCTGCATGAGAGCATTCTGCTATTCACCCCTGATCGAGCTCGGAGGGGATTCACCAGGGGCTTAATCCACGTCTATTGTCCTTTTACTTCTCCTTCTTTGTTTTTTTTTTTTTTTTTTTAGGTGAATGAACTTTAGAATGAATCCAAAGGAAGATCATATAAAAACAATTTTGCCACAGGTTTCACTAGTCTCGTCAATGTTTTTATTCCTATGACTGAAAATTATTATTATACTATTACTTACTCTGATTTTAAATATTTCCTCCTTTCTGCTACCTTTGGTTTCATTCTGTTGTTTATCACTAACATCTTGAGGTAAGACACAACTAATTAGTATTCTGTCTAGGGATATTGTGGTAGTTATATAATCTGTTGTCAAATTGAGCGCATTAAGAGTGAAGCGGTGGAGGTTGGCCTGTCAATCGGGTCGCAGGTTGATGACCTCATTTTGGGGTGCTAAGGAGGTAAACAGCTCGCTGGAGGCAGGATACATGCTCAGTCCCTGTGAGACATTCCAGCTGACAAGCCACATGGAGCTAAGCTGATGGCAGCCAGTGCCTTGGAGCTGGAGGAACTACATGGAGACCTACTACGGCAATGAGATGCTTCCACCACCACTGCCTTCACAAGACTTTCCGCCCACTGGCCTGTCATCTCCCTGCATTTGGCATCGTTGAAAGGCTATGTGAGTCTAAAGATGAATTTATGGGCTAGTATTAACATACGGGGTAATATCAGATTTATGAACTTCATCGGGACTGAGCTGCTTTCTTAATGTACAATTGCTCTTTGATATTAAGTCCTCTTTTACACATATATGAGGGTCTTTCCATTAGTTTCTCTAGTCAACCCAGACTAACACAGCTATATGCCTATATACTTCTCATTTATGGCCCATCTTGTTATCTGATATTTAATATTCATGGCAATAGCAAAAATATCTACTATCTCAATATTGTGCACATTAATCATATATGCCTGGCAATAATGAATACCAAGGTGTGAAGTGAAAACAATGCTGGCTGTGATGATTAAGGTTGTATGTCAATTGGATGGACCATCATTCTTATTGGTTTTGCAGTTATGTAGCGATGTAGCTTGATAGTTATTTAATGATGAGATTTGGTATGGCAGTGGTTTTAGATTGGGATTTTGATTTCGTAATGTTATTATGCATTTACACAATGATATAGTCATCCAACATTTGTAATCAGGTGTGTTCGTTCCCCTTTTTTAATAACATTGATTTTAACAAACCAACCTTTGAAACCTAATCATGTTGATAAGTAAGGAATGGGTCATTTTAACATCTATGTATCATTTTAACGATCTATAATTTTGGCATATGAAAATTTCATGATTATTAAACATTTCCATCACTTACCATATTTTCTGAAGTGATGCTGTATATATAAATATAGATTAATTTTCTCTTATATAAAAATGTAAAAGTTATTTTTAGAAGTGTTCTTTTTCAAAACTAAATAAATGATTTTCCCTGATTTGAAAACATCCTTAGCTGAAGCAAGTATGCTTTTTAAATTGCTAAATTACCTTTCTTCTTCAATAATTTTAAATTCCCCCCCCCCACTGCTAACAGTCAGGACAGTATTATTTTTAATCAATTTTAAAGTGAAAAGAAAAAAAACTATAATATGTACTGTTTTTTATGAATCCTAAATGACTTGTCCCTTGGAGAAAATTGTGGTACAAAAATGAAATACAAGCAAAATCAAAAGAAAAAAATTAAGAGAAGCTATCTATCTTCTGGAAAGTCTAATTGACAAAATATTTTCAGTATAGTTATACCAAAACCCACCACTCTCAAGTCAATTCTGATTCATTGTGACCTTCTAGGCCAGAGCAGTAAAACTGCCACGTGTGATTTCCAAGGCTGCATTCTATCAGAGTAAACTGTCACATATGCCTTCTGTAGCGAGTCTGAATGCTTTAGCCGACCAATGTGTTTGACTGGGTTGTAAAAAGAAATAAAACTGACTCTGGACCAGCCGCCGGCAGAATCCAGAACTGCCCCCTCCCCAAGGTGTGCTGGATTTTTGTTCCAGAAAGTTGTAAAACTTGCAGCAACCGCAGTAGGTGGTGGTTTTCTTCTCCTGCAGATGACCAGTCACAGTGGCTATATCCAGATTGATTGGAAGAGAGTTGAAAAAGACGTGAGCACAACAAAAAGACAGATAAGGAAACGTGCAAATAAAGCAGCAGCTGAAAATTGCAATATAATTGAAGAAGCAACCAGAATTTATTAAACAGAACATCGAGATAGCCAGTGGATTTGTGGGAGGCTTTTGGCTGGGACTTGCATTCTAAGGACATGAATGTTCCAACATAGTGATTGCAATTGTGACCAGAGCAGGGGTGGCATCGGGGTGTTGTCTCAGCAGCATGTGCCACCAGATTCTCTGCAACAAGGAGCAACAACGTGCTGGACAAGTCTGAAATCGCTACTTTTTTGTTTTGCCTTCTGAAGCTTGGCAAACTGTTATCCACTGTAAAATATCCTGTATCCTATGTCTATAATAGTATTCTTGAGAAAAACATGGTTAGCTCTCCTCATTTAAAAGAATTTGCATCTGTTTCTAAATTAGCCTGTAAAATATATTACCCATGATTGTAGATAGGAAGAAGAAAAAATCTGTCTGTTGGACATAAGTCCAGTAATAAAATATTCTTCTCATTTTATTTAAATAAGATGTTCTTCATTATACTTTCCAGTATAGTAGCAATGATCACTAATTTGTATTATTGCTTCAATGTTAGGGATGTCTTAATTTTAAGAAATGTTTGCAATAAACCGAAGAACTGTACTGTCCTTTTGTGGAAAGATTTAGAAATAATAGAATTATTAAGGATGTTAAACAGACTACTGATATAATTTAATACCAATTTTTAGGTTCCTTTTTCTGTTTGGACTTTAATATATTTATATTTACCTGCAGTTGTATTTTGCTGAAATAATAATTGTAGGCAATTTGGAAGAAAGTCCTTTGAAGCAAATATTACATGTGGCAAGCTTTCTTTTCTTTGTTTTTTTTAAAGGTCTACAAAAATATCTTCTTGTACTATATGAGTTTTCAGTTTTTAAAATTTATTTTTCATGGTAGTATAGACAGAGATCATTTCTGGGGTATATATAATTGGACAAGTGATTTATTTTATTAACTTTGGACGAACATCCATTCTCATTTCTGAAATTCCTAATCATTTCTTTGGCCTCTGGTCAAAAAGGTAAAGATCATTTTGATATTTGGTTGTAGAGTATGACTTTCTGTTTGAAGAACAGTGATTTTATATATTATGAAGAAATTGTTATTTAAAGAGAATTGTGCCCTTGATCTAGTCAGATTCAAGTACGAAGAATTTCAAGTTTTGGCTCTTATTATATTGGTTGAACCTTAAGAGTCAGTTCATTGTTTTTCAGGGCCAATATTACACTTTCTCAGAAACTCTTTTGTTAAGTTTTCTGTATTGTTAAGTTTTGTCTGTGGTTTTCTCCTTTACAGTTGTAAAGAAAAAACAACAACAGCAGAACAACATATGTTAGATAGGAAAGATTTTGCTCAGGCTACCACCTCTCATAGGAAGTCCCCACCATGCATTTTATGTATTGTAAACATGGCATTTCATGCTTTCAAGATGGATTACAGTCTGAGGGCTTTCATTATTGTGCTTAAAGTTAAATGTGAGATTGATATTAAATTTTTTCCTTTACTCTCATTAGAGCGTCAGATATGATGCTAAATAAGATTCGGACTTTCTTATTAAAAAAAAGAAAGAAAACCAAAATGTACTCTAGACCACGGAGTAATCTTATATTAAGAAGGTATGCCAGCCTAGTCCAATTCAAATTCATGAGCCCAATGCTAGTTGGGGCCTTCTGCAGTCTCAGGGACTTGCAGGCCAATGATACAGGAAGGTAAAGTGGAGGGCAGAGTCGTGTGGGTCCAAGGTTAGTGGAAATATTGAAGGGTAACAACAGCTTTCAAGGTCAGGTAGCCCATATGGGGCCACCTTTCAAGGCACACAAAATCCCACGATGCAGGAAGGCAAAGGGGCAGAAAGAGAGAGAGAGAGAGTGAGAGAGAAAATTGTCAACTGAGTTATGGGTTGAACTCCACTCTTACATTTTCATACAAATTCAAGTTGACATGAAATCATCCTCCTACCACAATCAACCTTTTGATTTACAGCCAAGCATGTAACCACTGAACAACCAGGTCTCCTTGGTATGTCTATACAACAGACATAAGACAAAACTAGTACAAAAGCAAAAAGGAAACAAGAACAGCATAAAATTAAAATGCAGCACAGTGGTGACTACTTAGGGGAGGAGAAGGAGGAGGAAAGAAATCAAGGTGTGATGGAAGGTGTTGTCAGTAGTCTGGGCTGTTGGATGAAGTAGATGACTTATGAATGGAACATGTTCTTTATGAATGAATAAATGAAATGAGTGGAGACCTTGCACAGATCATTAATGGTAGTACAAAAGTCAAGTAAAATAAAATACTTCCAGTTCCTGAACTTGGTTATATGAATGATGACACAATGTTCTCATGTCGATCTTCAGTTCTCTTTATGCTGAGATAGAGCAATTACACATATTCTGGAATGTTCACACTTATTCAATCATTGCTCAAACATTTCCTAAGTGTTTCCGTGTTTCAGAAACATAAACAAATACATATACATTTATTTTATAATGTCAAATACTAAGAATAAAAAAAGGGAGTTGAGAGCAGTGGAGCTAACCTTTTGCCCTTGGGACTGGGGAGTGCTGACCTCCAAAATGCCGTTGGAGTTGAAACCATAAAGTAGCCATGTGACTATAAGAGTGATGATAAGCACAGTGTGTTTGTCTGGGTAGACTAGAGAAACAAATTCCTGTACACTCATATGTGTATAAGAAAGAACTTTATACACAAGGACAATTTTACATTGAGAAAACATCCCAGTCCATTCCAGATCAAGTCCATAAGTGCCATATGTCTGATACCAATCTATAAATTCCTACACCACACAGGCAATGATGCCATTGGCTGGAAAGTCTTGTGGCTCCACTGGCAGTGGAAGCATCTCAATGCTGGCAGGGGTCTCAACATGGTTCCTTAAGCTCCAGCATAGCTCCATGTGTCTTGTGTGCAGGAATGTCTCACAGGTAGTGAATCTTCTCCTGGCTCCAATGAACTATTTAGTGCCTCCAAATGAGGTCATCAAGTTGTGATGTGATTGACAGGCTAACCTCCACCCCTTCAATCTTAAGTCTCAAATTGACAACAGATTCTGCAACTGCCATACACAGGGAAAGAACATGAGGCAGGAGTGCCCAAGTAACAGCAGGAAGTCTGACCACGTTGAATGCAGAGGGCAAGAAAAACAAAGTATGGGTCAGAGAGAGCTTTGAAGCCATGAGAAACACTTCAGATCTCATATGTTGGAAGCAGTTAGTGGGTTTAGAATAGAAAATAATATATCTGATTTACATGTTTTAAGATTAACAACTTAGTCCTGTTCCTGGAAAAATTACCACATCAGTTGCCATCAAGCCGACTACTACTCATCGCAATCCCCGATGTTCACAGTAAAATTTTGCTCCAGGTGGTTTTAAATTTTTCTTTCTTTTAACTTTCATTGTGAAGTAGGTGAAGGTTTACAAATCAGTTTACACTCAACAATTTATACACATTTTGCTTCATGTCATTAATTGCAGTATTTAAAATGCAACACAACCTATCCCACTTCCTTCCTGTGTCTCACATTTTCATTCTTCCTTATTCCTAACCCTGAATTTGTTCTTTTGCTCTTCTGTTCTCTACTGCAGTTGCTTATTTTTCTAAGGCACGTGTAGTCCCCTAGTGCTATTGTTCCCTTTATAGACCTGTCTATTGTTTGGCTAAAAATAGAGTCAACAGGGTAGTTAAGTTCCAGACCTGGAAGATGAACAAGGGTCATAGTCCTGGAGGTTGCATTAGTCTCTATCTAAGAAGTATTTTAATATTTTGATTTTAAAAATGGATAAGCACTCCTGTGTATTATATGACGAAAATAAATAAGAAAACATGCCTCTTTTAAGAGTTTTTTTTTTTTATAATTTGAGTTTTGTTCACGTTTTGCTTTCACTATATGCAAGACCTTTTAAAATAATCCTTCTCAGAGCAGTTGGTAGTGCAAGCCAAGCACAACATAGTTCTTATGATCTCAGGGTCATGAGGATTGATGTTGGTATGGTTCATGAGTTCATAAGACCAATTGTTTCCATGCATCATTTTCTTCATTCTCCTTTCCTCCAGACAATGATAGTTTGAGCTTAAATGGCTGCTCATAAATCATTAGAATCCCAATCCCTGCTTGCCAAATCAGGATGTAGAACATTTTCCTTGTGGATTAGGTTGAACAGATTGATTTTAGTGTCCCCTGAGAGTATTATCCTGTGCCCCCAGACCAACTACTTATTCCTTCAAACTAGTTGGTCTGTGAAGTTTCCATAATTTTTTCCTATTATGGGCTACATCACATTGTCTGATTTTTCAGAAGTAGATCACTGGATCCTTCTTTTGAGGACCTCTGAGTGGAGTCAAATCTGTATCATTTGCATCATGCAGGGGCTTACAAAAAAAAAGGCCTACCGGGCATTATTACACCTAGGAAAGTAGATGTGATGTTCAAAATTTGATCCACTTTCATGACAAATCATAAACACTGATTCTCAACCAAGAGTCAGGGACCTTCATGCCCTTTCTGTGGCACATCTCTAATCCTCTTGGATATGTATGACTTATTCCAGGTCAAGGGGAAATGAGTCAGTGGGGTTATGAAGTTTTAGAGGGCTTAGAGGAGTGTTTATTTACCTTTCTGCATGGAAGTATCTTAATATTTTGACAAAAGAACAGATAAACCCATATCTGTATAAAGATAAAAAATAAAAGCAAATCATAGTCTGTGGAACTACCTAATTTAACAATGTAGACCTGGAAGTTCAAGGTAATCCAATCAGGGTTATTATGATTGCTAAGGTTTTGTGTCAACTTTAGCTGGGCCGGGATTCTCGATTATTTGGCAATGAATACACAGTAATCTCCCATATTAGGCTGAGTCTTCTCAAGAAATGAAACCAGTGACATTTCTATAAGAAAGAATTTTATCTCAAGAAAGCAGTTCATCCCAGTCCAACTAAAGTCCGTGAGTCAGCTCTCAGACTCACATAGCTGGTGGAAGATGTAACAGGAAACCAAAGTGGGAAGCTGGGAGATCACAGGTCAATGGATGCAGAGTGTCATGGATGCAAGGTCTGCAGGAACATTAAAGAGTACTGACAGCAAACAGGGTCCACGGACCACATAGGTTCTGAGCTGAGCCTCTGACATGAGACTCTGAACCCAGTCAAGCAAGAAGGCGAAGGAGCAAGAGAGAACTCAGTATCATTTAAGAACTCGCTTATAAAAAAAGTCACACCCCAAGGAGGTGTCATCAGGTGTCACCTGAATGATAGGTTGAAAGTCACACCTACTTTCACACAGGTATATCAAGTTGATGTAAAATCTAACCTCACATCAAACAACAATGAGATCTCCTCAGGTGTATCACCTACTTCCAATATAGGTGAATGTTGTAGAAAATCTTGCATGCATTTTGCTGGGTCTGGATCCTGTATCTGGTTAGTAATCTGACCTCTGGTTCTTTGGAATTGAGTCAGAGGCCTGCTGTACTGTCTATAGATCCTGGGGGTTATCAGAAGTCTGCCGTCTTAGTGTTTACCTTGAATCCATCCACCTCTGCAGTCAGAAGCCTGCCATCTGGCCTGCCCATTTTAGATTCATCAGCTCTTACAGGTACATGAGGGAGGATAAGCCCCCACCTGGATCTGACTCACACACTTGGTACTTGCCTGTATCTACAACTCTATGTGAGTAATTTCCTTGATATAAACCTTTTTGTATAGTGCATACATATGCAACTATTACTAGTTTTGCTTCTCTAAAGAACCTAAACTAAAACAGCCATCAGAGAACAGTTCTACTCTTTCCCTTTATCCATGAACAAAATAAAAGTCACCCCAAAATAACCCATCCAGTAAAATCCAGAGAGATTGTGCACATAACCCACAGTTTCAGAGCTATGTTGTTAGATACTATCAAGGCTACTTCCTACAAGACACATTTGTTCATTCTTCTGGCAGTCCTTAGTATTTTAAATATTCTTCACCGGCACCGTAATTCAAGAACATCAATTCTTCTCCATCCTTCTTTATTCAATGTCCAACTTTCACATCTACAGAAAGACATTGAAAGCATCCGGGCTTGCATCAAACACAAAAGTGTTCTTCAACACTTTAGAGAGGTCTTGTGTCACAGATTTGCCCAGTACAATAGGCCACTGGATTTATTGACTGCTGCTTCCATGAATGTTGATTTCTAGGCTCCCAAAGCCAAACCTAGACCTACCACTATCCAGTAAATTCTGACTCATAACAACCCTATACAGAATGTTAAGACTACAAATCTTTATGAAACCAGACAGCCTCATCTTTCTCCAATTCTAAACTCTTAGTGCGTGGCAAATACTGTGCTGGTTCTCCAGAAGTATACGTGAGTAAGCAGTGAGTAAGAAGATGTTATATCTTTCACTTGAATGCAGGCAGACAACAAACATGTGAAGCAAATTCCAGCCTGAGAAAATAAAACTTCTTGATGGAATACTGACTGGGTACTGGCGTGGATACTTTAGATTCAGGAGTGAAATCAGGAAGAAAATGACAAAATCAAAGAATTAATTATTGCTACATTTCCAGGGCCCAAAGAAATGTCCACATGTGGAAGGTGCTTAAGACAATGGCTGAAAGGGGGGAAAATGCTATGAAATGCTAATAATCCTTTAACAGCAGAGATATCTACACTACTTGTTGGTTAGTTTGTCATTGTGGGTGGCTTTTGTGATGCTGTAATGCTGAAAGCTATGGCACAAATATCATCACAGTCACCGCGAAATACAGGCTTCATTGGGACTTGTAGATTAAGACAACATGGAAGAAAGGTCTGCTGACCTAGTTCCAATTATGAGCCAATCTCTTTGGAATACAAGAGATCTGACATGGATACTGTCCAAAATCAATTGGCAGTGGAAGGCATTTCAATATCAGTGGAAGTGATCCAAACTATACCGCAACACTTGACTATGAGTGTAGACAAATTAGTGCAGAAAGATCACATCTGTGAAAGAAAACCACAAACACAGATGCACAGAGATAGAATGGGCTGATATCAGAAGCTAAGCAGGGTCGGGCTTGGTTCATACTTGGATGAGAAATCGAATGGGAAGAATCTTTTTGTATGGTTAACAATTATAGGAAGGGAGAAGAAGGCAACTTCTAGTTTTTACTTAGTAAACTTATTTACTATTGTGTCAGGCAGGGTTCTCTTAGAGAAATAAAACCAGGACACTAGTAATTCTTTTTATATATTCATATATAGAGAAAGGTTTATAAAATAAGAAAGAAACAGTTGATTGTCTATAAAGCAGTATAAATTGCTTGGTGCAACTCACTTGCATGAGACAGCTAGAAGACTGGCAGTCCTTCAAGTCTTGAGGGCCGCTGAGTAGTCCTCTGTAGAGCAATCCAGGCTATCTGGCCACAAGCAGCAAAAAGCAGAGCAGGTCAACAACAGTCAGCCAGATGACAGAGTCCAACAGTTCTCAGCTCAAGAGATGTATATCCCAGGAGCATGGCGAAGTAGGGCTCGAAAGAACCTCAACTCACAGCTACACAGTCCACGATTAGGTGTCCCATGGGTAGTATTGCTTGGAGGTCGAGGCACAGGACGAACTGTCTAGTCTGAAGATCTGAAAGCAAGAGAGAGAGAGGGCAGGACTCACTGAGCCGTTTCTATCTCTGCCCTTCAATTCATCCCGTGTGTTCATTGGCCATGCCATCACAACAGACCCACCAATCTTCTGTGGCCATGTTGGCATAACAAACCTACCCATCACAATCCACCCTTTGTCAACATGGCACCTGTACACAATTCTTTACCCATATAGAATTTCCAGACATCAATGAAATCAAACTTATACTTAACATCAAACATCTATAGTACATATAAATGAGAACACACTGAGTCCACTTATAGCTGATATATCATACATGAGCAAAGAAAAGATTCAATAAGCTCATGAATAGAAAATACATGAACAGTCACAAACCTCGCTTCTGCAATTGATCACATGGTCATAATTCGTAGGTAGAACTATCTTCTTCTACTATTCATTCTGTATTACCTTTGCCCTCAGCAATTACTTCAGCTGGTTGTGGCTTTTTGCCTGGTGGGGTGACCCAGACCTTCATTCCTGAGGGGTCTAAGTCTTTAAATGTCCTGTCATGATGGGGTTGCTATAATTTACCATTTACTTTTATCACAGGGCATGGTAGCACTAAGAGTCGGCCTCTGGGATCTCCTGGATTCCAGACATATTCCTCTTTACCCCCATTATATAACACCAGTCCAATTTCTTCTTGATAATCTGGGTCAATCACACCACTGAGTACAGTGACACCTTTCCTGATCTGTTCATACAAAGGCATGAGAAGCCCAAAGTGGTCAGGGGGCATTCTCAGCTGCCAGTTTAGTGGAATCCGTGCTGTGTTTCCAGGTGGGAGAGTTCCTTCCTTTGGGACTAGGACTTCCAGTCTCAAAGAACATAGGGTTGCTAGGACAGGAAGCAAAAATGCTGCTAGTGGGTCAATAGGAGTATTAGTGAGTGGTGCCCCTCCAGTTCCCCCCCCCCCCTTGGTTCCCGGACCCATGAATCCTGGCTATTGGAGATACAGCACCATATATTGGCCTCTGGTTTAAGTCGTATACAGCTTCCTAGAGAACACTGCCCCAGCCTTGCAAGTTGTTGCCATGTAGTTTGCATCACAGTTGTGTCTTCAGGAGCCCATTCTATCAAGCCAGCTGCTTCAGGATGATGAGGAACATGATATGACCAGTGGATTCCATGGGCGTGGGCCCATTGCCGCACTGAATTTGCTGTAAAGTGAGTTCCTTGATCTGAAGCAATGCTATGTGGGATGCCATGCCAGTGGATGAGGCATTCTTTAAGTCCATGAATGGTGGTTTGGGCAGAAGCATTGTGTGCAGGGAAGGCAAATCCATATCCAGAATAGGTGTCTATTCCAGTCAGAACAAAATGCTGTCTGGTCCGAAGATCCGAAAGCAAGAGAGAGGGCGGAACTCCCTGAGCCCTTCCTATCTCTGCCCTTCAATTCATCCCATGTGTTCATTGGCCATGCCGTCACAACAGACCCACCAATCTTCTGTGGCCATGTTGGTGTTGGCATAACAAACCTACCTATCACAACTATTTACTTTTTAAGGACTTTTGAAAAGGATGCAGACTTTTCAAAAAGTGTACACCTTTATTATCTGTATCAGGAAGACTGACATGGAGATGAAATGTAGATATTGGTGGACAATGCTCAAGAATGGTCACTTTGTGCTAATCCAGGTAGACTAGAGAAACAAATTCATAAACACACAAATGGATATCAGGGAAAGGTTTACATACAAGAGAAATGGAACATTGAGAAAGCATCTCAACGCAGCCCAGTCCAAGGTCATAAGTCCAATATTAGCCCATATATCCGATACCAGTCTATAAAGTCTCCTTCCAACTCATGAAGCACATGCAATGACATCAGTATAATCACAGGCTAGTGGGTGCAGAATCTTGTGTATCCAGTGGTGGTAGATGCACGTGGCTTCTCTGGCTTCATAGGTCTGGTTCCATCAGGGTAGGCTCATGTGGCTTTTCCTCTGGTTCCTCCAATTCCCAGGACTCAGGATCCATCAGCATGCTTCCATCAGTTGTCTTGTCAGCTGCAATGTCTCCCAGGGACTGAACTAGTGTCTTGTCAGAAGAGCTTCTCAGAGGGACTGAATCTATAGTTTCTCACCTCCATGGGGGAACTATTGCAAGATTTCCCAGAATTCTCAGAGAAAGCCATGCCCACACAGAGGTCTCATTGGCTATCTCCAGAATGACAGGCTAGACTTCATCCCTACACTCCCATGCTGAAATTGACACAGATCAGTGACTGCCACACACTTTACAGTTGATGACCCTTCCCACATCAGGCAAAGCAAATTCACTCACAGAAAGTGCTACCAGGCTCCCTGATACGGTGCAGGGTCCCTTGAGGAAATTAGTATGTGGAGCTTCCTACATTTTAAATGTACATGTTGTTTCAGAAGCAACATAACGCAAGGACATAATGCAAACAAGTACAACTAAAGAGAAGCATTGCATGCCTTCAAATTCCAGTATCCTCAGAGTATCACTGAAATCCTGTAGCAGAATGTACTGAGTTTAAATCAATGGTTCTCAGCCTGTGGGTCGGAACCCTTTGGGCATGGAATGACCCTTTCACAAGGGTTTCCCGGTTCATAACTGTAGCAAAATTATAGACGTAGCAACAATAATTTTATGGTTGAGGTGTCACTGTATTAAAGGGTCACAGCATTAGGGAAGTTGAGACCCACTGGTTTAAATGACGCAACTCTTCATATGGAGGAAAATTCGAGACCCTGCCTCGGTGAACTCTCAATGTAGAAAGCTTTCTGAGAGGTTGAGACGGCCGCAGGAGGGAGGAATGAACTTATTGGTGGAAGGGAAGAGACAGCAGAGAACTCTCTCTCTTGAGCTTCTTGAGCTCCTGGGTTCTGAGGCCCAAGAGTGAGGCCAGGGAAGCTGCGCTGGCAGCGAGGTGGTGGAACTTTTATATAGGGCTTGAGCTAAGGACGTCTGCACCAATAAGAAAGAGAAATGAGGCTTCTGGTGGTGCAGCTGCAGGGTCTGAGTCAGGATATGGTTTGTGAGTGTATTTTGTCTTTCGCAGACCCAATTTCTGGAACACTGAGGGAAGAGGTTGTACAGATCTGGCCCTGAGAGTTAAGTGCTGGGAAGGGGCTGTGCCCTTTGGGAGATAAGTTCTGGGAAATGGCAGAGGCAGGGGTTACAAAATTCAGCAGGTTGTTCATCTCCTTCTTGTGAGGCTGGTGCAAAGGGGTGCCTGGGGCTGTCAGGTCCAGGGGCTGCCTGATATATATATATGAGATACACACACATACACACACACACACACACGCACACCGCAAAGAGCACTGCTTCTCTTTGGGAATATTACGGACTTGGAAACAAAGGCATGTCGGTCGTACTGATGTGTAAGTACTGAAGCTTCTTTGTTTTTAAAGTTAACATTGACTTTGCTCGGACTCGGGAAGCACTGGTGGCATAGCAATAGGCTGTCAACTGCAAGGTCAATGGTTCGTTACCACCAGCTACTCAGCAGGAGACACACAAGGCTTTCTCCTCCAGTAAATAGAAACAGTTTTAGAAACTCACAGGGACAGGTCTGCTCTGTCCTATCGGTCACTACGGGTCAGCACGGACATGAAGGCAGTTAAGCTTATACCCTGGCTTATGGCAACATTATGTGAATCAGAATAGAACGGTAAACACACTGCTTTCCAATTTCAGTAGATGTGCTGCCGAACTGGGCACTCACACACTGCTTTCAATGATTGATTTTTCAGAAGTAGTTAGTCAGGCCTTTATTCCAGAGCCGCTGGGTGGGTTTGAAACTACGCCTTTGGTTAATAGTCAAGTGTGCTAATTATTTACATAAGCCAGAGACTCCAGAAAACTTAATAAGAATATGCTAAATTGTTAACCAACCAGTGTTGGCCCCAACACCGCACCAGGCACAAGTACACACAGAACACTGGGAGATGGAACATCGACGGAAGAGTTCCTGGGGTGAGGGCTTTCTGAGGCCAGGAGACACACCAGGTGATTCACATGCATAAAAGACCCTGTCAATGTCAACGGACTAATGGGATTGGGGGCAAAGGAATCCACGTGCATGTGCATCTGCTTTCACGTAATTAGACAAGGAAAATGAGGCTTCTTTAAAATTTGTCCTCATTAAGTCCTTTCAAAAGCAGCTTAGGGTAATTGGCAAAAGTGGAAAAGTGATTATCAAGACTTAAGCTGATTTCTTACAGTGGCTGCCCTTTCCCAAGTGCATTTTTTGGCCCAGAGACGGCGAACCCCTGGCGTGTGACAGAGTTGTTTCATAAACTGAGTACATAAATCATGGCCACAGGGTGGGCTGGGGTGGCAAGAAGACTACGTGAACCAACAGCATAAGACAGGGCTCACAGCTTGCTCCTTGGTCCATGGAGCTCCTTCTTGTCCCTCCTGGATTACTAGATGTTAGAATGAAATGGTATCAGTAGTGAGAATCTGAGGAACATTTGCATTATTTTAGATTATCTAGGCCGGATAAATGACTTGCCCAGAGCTACTCACTTGACTGCAAAGCCAAACTTGAACCATAGGTCTCTGGTCACAAGTCGTTGGTCTCTTTTCTTTTTTGTCTATAGAAAGGTCATTTAGAAAGAAAATGGAGCTGGGGCATGGGAACCAAATGAAGGCATGTTCTGCAGTCACAACTGCATATCTCATCTGAAGCTTTATGGAGGACCTTTTATGGTGAGGTGCTGTCTCATCGACTTTGACTCCCAGAAACCCAATGTCCAATGGAATAAAACAGAAATTGTGAAGTCAAGAATTTCATTTCACTTAGGTTCACACTCAGTGAGCACAGAAGCAACAATTAAAAGATCAAATGACACATTACATTGGAAAGTTGTGGCAGTCATGTGCTTATGTTAATTTTATGATTGAAAAGTAGGGGTGGAATCTAGCCTGTTAATCTGGAGATAGCCATTGAGTAGCCAATGAGACCTCTGTGTGGGCATGGTTTTCTCCTGATAGGTCTGGGAAATCTCACGATATTTCCCTCGTGAAGATGAGAAGCTATCTCTCCAGTTGTAGGGAGTTAGTCTCAGAGACGATGAATCATGGACAAGACAAGATGGCAGCGTCCGAGAAACTGGAGGAGCCGGCAGAGAGACCACACGGCTTTGCCCTGATGGAGCTAGGCATCCGAAGCTGGGGTGGCCACATGGAGACTTCTGCCAGCAATGAGTTGCTTCTGCTGTTAATGGATCCTGAGTCCTGGAAGTGAGGAGCCATGTGGAGACCCCTGCCAGCGCCAGGATTCTGTACCCACTGACCTGGGACTTCGTGAGTTGGAAGGAGACTTTATAGACTGATTTTGGGCATATAGGTTAATATCATACTTATGACTTTGAACTGGACTGGGCTCAATGTCCTGTTCTTCTTGTATATAAACCTTTTTCTTATATCTATATGTATGTCTATGAAATTTGTTCCTCTAGTCTACCCAGAGTAACACAAAAGTCAGTGCTATAAGACAGACTCTTTATAGTGTAAAAGAACAAAGATGCCAATTTGTGGACTCAGCCATAGCATCTTTTTTAACTTTTAGTTTTGAATTAGATTGGAGTTTACATATCAGGTCATCATTCTTGCATTCAACAGAACCTTGCTTGCCCTGTCCAGCCCCATCACCATTATTTTTTGTCGCTCTCAATCCTTCCCTTCACCCTCGTTAACACCAATGTACCCTCTAGTCCATTACTTCCCCCTCTCCTGCTACCCTGATAGCCATCAAACTGTTATTCCTTTATGACAGTGGTCTCACTCAACATTTGCCTTCCGGTGATTGATTAACTTCACTCAGCAAAATGTCCTCCAAATCCATCCATGTCATGAGATTTTTCAGTTTCAGAACAATTTTTTAGTGATGCACATTGTGGTAGTTACATAATTTTGTGCCAACTTGAAGTGTAGGAGTGGAGTCTAGCCTGTCAATCAGGTCACAGCCTGATGGTGTCTTTTTATGGGTGTGACCTCCCCATAAAGAGGGTCCTGGGCACCTTTCTCTCTCTATTTCTCTGTTGTCACTTTCCTGCTGATGAGTCACATGGAGACCTGTGCATGCCCTGGAGAGGCTTCTGTTCCCATTAGGTCCACAAGACTTTTCACCCACGGGCCTGTGGTCTTCCTGAATTCTGCATCATTACATGTGACTTTTGAATCTGAAGAGGGACTTACGGACAGACTTGAGTTGGACTGGGCTGG
>PVJH01031948.1:0-23204 GCA_004026705.1 Nesogale talazaci
GCTGTATCAGAAATATCACAGGTGGATGGCCTCTACAGACAAACAGATTCTCTCCCAGTTGGGGAGACTTTAGGGCTTCAGCTCCAGGGGAGGCTTTCTCTATGGGCCCAGGGGAAGGTCCTTGTCTCTTTATCTGTAGGCCCAGAGTTCCTTAGTGATCCCCATGTGTCTTGACATTAGTCTTTCCCGGGGTCTAGGAGGGTCTCAGCACCGGCACCCTCGGTCCAAAGGACATAATCCGCTCCCAGCTCTCCCTCCTCCTTGGTTTGTTTCTCTGCTGAATCCTCTCTCCTCACACCTCTTGTAAGAGAGACAGAGAGGCAAGCCCCCTCCAGGGCATCTCCCCGTCTACCCAGGTCTGTAGTCTACACCTTACCCGAGTCCCCGTATAACTGATGGGCTGGTCCCATCAGAACCCACAGATACCACATCCTGACAGCCAGTGCTGCTAAGAATCATGACCCAGTCAAGGTGGCACACGTGTGATTGGGGGCAGGGTGCACCCTATAGTCCACGGCCCTTCGAAAAACAAGAGCCATCGGGTTTGCGGTCTCACAGGTCTTCCTGTGTCCAGCACCCGCCAGGTCTCCTGGCGAAAGAATCAGCCCTGCTCCGAGCCATCTCCACAGTCGCCAATTGACAGGCCCAAGGAAAACGGCATCCCGGGCCCTGGTGTCGTTTCCTTTTAATGGGTAGCTCTGCCTGTTGACAGAAATGGGGAATCAGATGCCTTTGGGTGTTCACAGATTGCAGCCTGGTGTCTCATTAAAGCTGGCCAGAGTCACCACGGGGGACCCTGTGTTTTCCTTGAGTCACCAAGGGTAAAGACAAGCACTCCAGCAGGGAGGCACGCCTGGGCTGGCGGCGCTGTGCAGCACACGTGGGGAGTCGTTTCGTTTGGATTTGCTCCCCGCCGCAAATGTCGTCTGTGCTCGCCGTGCGGGATGAGTGCCTGTGCGGGAGGGGCACGGTCCGCATGGCCCCTGGTCACAAGGACCCTCCAGTCTGCGTCCCCTGTGATCACCACCTCGGAGCTGGGGACTACAGGCTGTCTTTCCTCTGCTGCCTGGATGCCTTCACGAGAGGCCAGCTCAAGAACGCAGGTGGTAGCGAGTGCCCGGAACCCTTGCCAAGTGGCACCAGTCCATCAGGTGCTGCAGCAGCCCCAAATTTGGGAGAAATGAACAGCCAGGAGGGTGTGACAGGTGGGTGTGAGTCCTACCTGTGTCCCGGCCCTGGGAAGGCTGGGCAGAGGAGTGGGGTGTGGATTTGGGGTGGTGGCCAGTCCGGGTATCTGGCAGCCACCCAGTCAGCTGGTAGCTGATCCCCAGGTGCCTTTGGCCTCCTCCTTTGTTGCTGCTGCATTTGGAGGCCGGCTCGGGTGCCCGGCAAGTTTGGGCTGTAACTCTATCGGAGGCATTAAGCACGTGCAGGACCTTTTAATTGTACAGAAGCATCGGAAAGCTTTCCCTGGCGGGGGGGGGGGCGGTTGGTTAGGAGAGAAGTAAAAACAACAGCTGCTCTTTGCCGGACGCTGTCCCTGCCTCGCCTCCCAGCTCACGTGTGCACACCTCACTGAACACCTGACCGAAGGGCGGGCTGTGCACTCCGGCGGGCACTGAAGGTTTTGAGCCCGGCAGTTCTTGCCGTTAGCTGCAGTGGGGTCGGTTCCCACTCCTGGCACAGTTGACCTGTGTGTACAGAGTCAAACTGCCCTCCCTGGATTTTCAAGGTCATGACCTTTAAGACGCAGAGTACCAGGTCTCGCTCCCAAGGCACCCGTAAGGCGGGTTTGGACTGTCAAGGATTTTCAGTGGCTGACTTGGGGAGTTCATCCCTCGACCTTTCTTCCTTTTTAAAATCATTTTATTGGGGGCTCTTACAGTTTTTATAACATTCCATACATCAGTTGTGTCAAGTCTATATGTCCATAGGATGCCATCATCATTTTCTAAATGTTTTTAAAGTTTTATGGAATACTTTTATTGGGGTAGGCCTTTCTTTCAAGGTGTCCGTAGGTGATCTCACACCGCTAATCTTTCATTCTACCAAAAAAAAAAAAAAAAGGCATTAACTTCTGGCTGGTCCTGACTCCTGGTGGCCCCGGCGTGTCCGAGTAGAATTGGGTTCTACAGGGTTTTCAGCGGCGCCGGAAGCCGATCGCGGGGTCTTTCTTTTGTGGCGCCTGGGTAGACTTGGACCTACAACCCTGACTCAGCGAGAAGCAAACACCGTTGTTGTCCAGTGGGTTGCAACTCGTGTGAAAGCTCAGACCTCATAGGACACAGCAGAACTGCCCCTGGGAATCTCTACAGAGAGGGCTACTGGGTTTGAACTACCAACCTTGCGGTGGCGGCCCAACACACAGCTCACTATGCCACCAGGGCTCCCTGACTCATGGAAGGTCTCGTAACTAATGAGGGAAAAGTGGGAGCCAGCTCCTTTGTGCCCCGTGTGCCCGTGGGTCCTTCTCCGCCTCGAAGAGGTTGGGTCCCCCCATCATCACTCGGGCAAGGCCTGGAGGCAGAAACAGCTCCTGCCGTTAGTAGGCCGTGCCCGTGCCCCGCTGCCAGGCTGCCCTCCCCAGAGGATTGCTCTTTCTTCGTGGTTTCCATGGTTCGCTGACAGCACTCAGAGGAAGCACAGAGCCCACGAGCCCCGGGTGTCCTCACTGGCATCTTTGGCATGCTGGCTCCTCGGGGGCCTGTGTCACTCCTCATCTCCACTGCAGCTGCAGCCCAGGGAGCCGGGCCCTGCTGGTCTTGTGAGTCCCAGGAGAGAAACCTCAGCGAGAGCCAGGCCTGCCCACCCTTCTGCAGCTGAGGGGGCAGCCAGGGCTGGACCCCACTCCAGTGTCCGGGGTCAGACACCGTGCTTTGCCCCGTTGGCACACTGCAAAGAGCTGAGCACCGCCCCTCTCTAGTGGATGTCCCTATCTCAGTGGAGTGACTGGAGGGGCAGCTGTCAGAGGCCATGACAGCAGATGCCAGGACAGAGGCTCAGAGGCATCATGGAGTGTGGTTCTTGACCTTGAGCCACCAATGGGCAGGTTGTGGGAGGGCTGGCGGGTTCTCCTCACCCTGTCACCCAGACCCTTAGTGGCATCCCAGAGGAGATCAGAAAGTCTTAGAGGATTTAAAGTAGATAGAACCCCCTTTCTCCACACCCGCGCATGCCCCTCTCACCGCTGGCACTGTGTAGACGGCGCCAAGAGGACTTCGGAACCGTTGAGTAACCCGTAGCGACCCTCTGAAACATTGCCTGGTCCCGGCCTGTCCTCACCACAGCTGCTCCCAGGCCTGGGCCCCCGAGTCCCTCGCTGGGTTTTATGATCAATCATAGAATAATGTGGGGTTTGCACTGCTCACATGTCCGCATGCACAGATGGTGGGGGCGCCGCCAACCACATGGCTTTGTGAATCCCGTCTGTGTTACACTGGCTCATCAGTTGCAGCAGTCTAGTCTTTGAACGGAAGCCCTTCCGCTTCTGTTTCTGGTTCCTCCTTGTCCTTTAGCGACTGCCTTGGCCTGCCAGACTCTGGAAGATGCACAGCCCAGGCCATCGGCTTAAATGCCAGAGCACTTGACACAACCGGAGACCGTAAGACCCGTAGCTCCAACCAGAACACCAGCACGTGCTTGTACAGAGGGCACCGAAATCCAGAGGCCACCACCCCTGGTTACTAATCAAGGCAGCTCTGACCCGGCACTCTAGGAGGGTCCTAGTAGGTCACTCTCAGAGGTCCATGGAAGCCTGACTGATGGCTAAAACAACAGTTGGTGGTGTTGTAACCGTACAGGATGCTCTCATAAAAATGTTTCCACCAAATCCTCCACCAGCATTGTGGACCATCCTATTGATGCCAGGCCCTCTGACACTGCTTCCATGTAGCTGTGGGTGCAGCGGATGGGCACGCACACACGCACGCAAACAAACAGTTCCGGGAGCATCGCTGAGTTGGGAGCTTGGTCTCCGGTGTCTCCTTAGCACCTAGTCGGACTCCTCTGGGGTCCTGGGGGTGGGGGTGGCCCAGGAAGACTCGATTTTTGCAGGTTGCAGATAGTCCTGTTTTACAAATGCAGCGTTTATGGCCACCTGGCCAGTGGGCGGCAGTGCGTGTTCCAGTGTCCGTGTCACGTCTCATGGCCTTTCTGGCTACTGCACACCTCGCAGACGACCAGAACACGCACCCGCTGCCATTGAGGGCCCCTTCCTACCAGGGTGCCTTCTGGGGCTGTGCATGTCTTGCGGGAACGGACAGGCTCCTCTTTCCCCCTCAGAGGGACTGCTGGGTCCACACTGCTCACCTTAGGGTTAGCTGCCCAGCATTCACTGGACAGCGTATGGCAGTGAGGTGAAAGCATAACCTTTCTGTGTGCCGGGCAGCCCCCTAACCGTGTGGCCCGCTTTATGGAAACCCCGCTTTATTGTGGCAGTCTGGAGTGGCCCGAAGTCTGGGAGATCTGCCCCCACTGGCTACAGGAAAGGGACTGAATGCCATGGCGTCCGAGCCCCGGTGCTGCCCCGACATATGCCAACCTGGGAGTGTATAAGATGGGGGAATCCCACAGCTCGTGGCCTATTCAGAGAGGGACCCCCTCAGCTCTGGGGAGTCTGCTCTGTGGCACGCCCCCATCAGAGCCACTGGGAGCACAGGGATAGGAATACAGATTCCTGGGCCCCTCCCTAGACCCAGAGACTGGGGTCTGAAGGCAGAGTCTGAGAATCTGCATCGTAACAGAGCCCCAGGGACTAGGTGGGTGAGTGGGTGGGTGGGGGAGGGCTGCTAGGTTTGGTGTCAAACTCCCCTCTCCCCCTACCCATGGGAGAGGATGGCTGGTCAACCCTTCTTGGGGCTGAGTGACTTCCTGGTTTACCCAGTCTTCTCCTGGGACCGAACTCTGGCTCCCTAAAATAGCCCCTTGGTCCCTGAATTCTGACGGGTATATGGCAGGGGGGTGGGGTGGGTAATATCCCAATGGTTCTCAACCTTCCTCATGCCTTGACCCTTTAATGCAGTCCCTCATGTTGTGGTGACACACTCCCCCCCCCCACACACACCCAACCATATAATTATTTTCGTTAAGATGAAGCATACAACTTTCCTCTAGTTCTAGTTCCACTCTGATGATCCCAATTCTACCTTACAAATCTGGCTAGACCAGAGCATGCACACTGGTACAGATGGGACCTGGAAACACAGGGAATCCAGAACTGATGAGCCCCTCAGGACCAGTAGTGAGAGCGGCAGTATCAGGAGGATGGAGGGAAAGTGAGGGAGAAAGGGGGAACTGACAACAAGGGTCTACATATAACCTCCTCCCTGGGAGACGGACAATAGAAAAGTGGGTGAAGGGAGACATTAAATTGTGTAAGATATGACAAAACAATAATAATTTATAAATCATCAAGAGTTCATGTGGGAGGTAGGAGCGGAAAGGAAGGGGAAAAATGAGGAACTAATACCAAGGGCTCAAGTAGAAAGCAAATATTTTGAGCATGATGATGGCAACACATGTACAAATGTGCTTGACACAATGGATGTTTGGATGGATTGTGATAAGAGTTGTACAAGCATCCAATAAAACGTTTTTAAAAATTTTTTTTCGTTGCTATTTGATAACTGTCATTTTGCACCTGTTATGAGTCAGGTGAGCCCTGTGAAAGGGTCATTTGACACACACACACCCCAGGGGGCAGGGATGGGCGTGGAGAGTGTACAGGGAAGGTCAGAACGCTTGTCCTTCTGTGGGTGGCCTATTCTCGTGGTCAGACACAGACCATGAACCTGTCCAGTTCTGTCCCTCTAGAGACGTACAGCCTCTGGACCCCTGAGACAGCGCCACTCCGGCCCATGAGGGGGAGCCAACGGGATGGCAGTGGGCTTGGTTTTTTTCAGCAAGTGTTCAGGCCAGTGGCATTCATTACGCTCTTGGCGTTAAGCTGTGACCACACCGTTTACAAGACCTGTGCTGTCCCTCCGGAGCCCCCAGCTGCTGGTCATTCTCCTCTGTGCCCTGCCTGTGTGCTTTTGTCTCTTGTACCTTCTTGGTGTCAGGGGATCACATACCTGTCCTTTGGGGTATAACTGATGTCACGCAACCCGGTCTTGTCACGGGGGCTGCGTCAGCGTTTCTCTCCACAGCATGTTCTACTTAGCCATCTGTCTGGTGACGGGCACCTGGTTTCATCTGTCCACTGCTGGGAGTCAGACTGCAGTGGTCACTACTATACAAGGACCTACTTGGGTCCCTTCTTGTGAGGACCCTCATCTTCACCCGTCACCAGGGATCCCACGGCCATGTCTGGAAACGTCCCCTCTCACTGGTGCCATTGAGTGCTTCCCACCCAGCACCCTTGTACGGCAGAGGAAAATCTCTGCTCCTACTCTGGGCATCCCAGACAAGTCTGGAGGAGAGCAGACAGCCTCCTCTATGTCCATGGCCGGGAAAGTCGGCTTTGGGTTCACAGACCAACCTGTACCTCATACTGAACCAAGACTGCCTTCCTGGATGAAGGCCCCCGGGGCTGGGCGGCTGACTCCTTGGTGACTCGGATCTTGCTGAGGACTTTTACATCTATAGTGATATTGGCATAGAGGTGTCTTTTTTAGCATAAAATTTCCCTGGAATGTCTCTCTGGTGTGATACCAGGGGTAGGATGTTGGCTTCGAAGGATGAATTAGGAAGTGATTCTGTCTTTGCCTTTTGGAGGAGTTTAAATATATTGGTGTCAGTTTGAACACTGTTTACCATAGTCTATTTGTACCTACTCAGCTTTCTACCTGGACACCTGCCTTGGGCAGATGGACCTTCTACGCTGGTACCTAGAAGTTGCAGGGACACAGTCTAAGAGGAAGTTCTTCCTGGCAACAAAGGCTGGTGTTGTGGGAGACAAGGACTGGGGCGCCCTGGACAGGGTATTCTGGAGATTTCTTGAGCTTGAGGTCATGGAGGCGGCCAATGCCCATCCTCCATGTAATTAGCCTCCATCCTCCCCATCCAGGCCACCGGATGCTGTCCCCTTTTCCAGATGAAGGAGTGGTTGGCTGGACCAGCTAGGGCCAGGCTCAGCAGACAGCCTGTGCCGAGCACCATTGTAGCTTAGAGAGGCCCCACAGGACACAGTGGGCCTGCCCCGTAGCACTTCCCAGGATGCCTCTTTGTGGACATAGGTCATCATGTCTTTCCTTCCTTGGAGCCCCTGTGGGGGTTCGAACTATCAGCCTTTTGACTGGGGCCCATTGTGCCACTATCTTTGCTTACAAAGCAAAGGCCACCCTGGGCCTCGAGCCTTCCCTGCTGCATCTCTGACCCAGGCTGTTGGTCATTAGTGAACTCAGGCCCCTGGCTGAGTGGCCACCTCGATGGTCCTGCACTGAGGCTGGTCCCCCCACACCCACACGCATACACACACACACCCACACACACACACACACACACATTTCCTGTACCCCTCTGAGAGACTTCCTCCTTGTACAAGCAGCCCGCCCAGAGAGGAATCCCACCCCAACCCCCTCCCACTTCCTGTCACCCCTCAGGCTGCTGCTGGTGGGGATGTCTGGAGAGCCCACATCTGTGCCCACAGCCTACCCGGCTGTCCTTTCCCTTAATGTCTTCCCAGACCCAGACTGCCAGCCCTCAGGTTGCGTGAGATCCAGAGCGCCCTGTAGGGCAGGGCCTGTACCCCTGTGGTTGCAGAAAGCCCCTTGGCGCTCCTTCCAGGTGGCTGTTGGGTTTGAACTGCTGACCAGAACAGCCCAACCTTCACTGCACCACCCAGAACAGCCCGCTGCCACCAAGCCGGTCCCTAGCGAAGCCATCCCAGGGGACAGACTGGCACTGCCCCTCCAGGTTTCCGAGGCTGTACGTCTATGTGGGAGCAGGGGGTCCCCCTCTTTCTCTCTTGGAGCTGCCGGTCATTGTACACTGCTGGCTTTGTGCTTAGCCACCTGCTTTGTACCCCACGGCGCCCCCCAACCCAAAACCAAACCAAACTCTGCAATCGAGTCCGTTCTAACTCACAGTGACCACCCCCCACCCCGTCCCCCAAACTGCCCCTGTAACTCTTTATGGAAACAGAAGGCCCCAAGGAACAGCTGGTGGTTTTTGAACTGCTGGCCTCACCGTCAGCAAGCAGCCCAGTGGGTAAGCACGACACTGGCAGGACTCCTTAGTGACCTCCCCAGGGAGATGTGCAGGGGAGACGATCAGACCGGGGCCGTACCTCCCTGCTGTGTCGTGACCTTTGGCAGGTTGCTCAGCCTCTCTGAAAGCCCATTTCCTTCTTCTGGGGCATGAGGCCCATACTGCAGATGCTGTGACCTTTAAATGAGCCCGAGGGTACAGAGGTGCTGTGCAAACCCTGAACCTCTGACCTGTTGCCCTTCCCACTGACACACAGCCACTGCGTGCGTCCCTAGCACTGTGCCTGGTGGGGTTGTCCTGGGCTGGGCTTCCAGAAGTCGATCTTCTCAACTGTGGTCTGGGCACCCCAGGGTGGCTTCTCACCACCAACATGGTGGTAAACCATCAGGCAGCTGTACTGTAGCACCCAGACACTGAAGACTGTGCGGAACCTGGAGCATGTGGCTGGCACCCCTGGTGGCCTGTTCCCCAGAGGACGCCTTTGAGGGCACACACCTGCACCAGCTCGCCTTGGCCTGGGTGCTGACAGTCCTGCACCCTGGAGGCCGATAGGCCGTGGGTCAGGCAGCACAGGTGGCTGTACCCCAGTGGCCTCGTTCTGCCCAGCTGCCCAGAAACTGACTTACCCTCCCACCCCCACCTGCTCCATCCCAGCCACAACTGTGCCGCCTCTCTGACCCCACCCCCCATGCTGCCCGCTGCGCACACTTATCCATCCCGCACCTAGTGCGCGCTGGCTCTCACCCCGCCCCCACCCCAGCGAACTCCTGCGCCCACTCTCCCAAAAATGATCGATTCAAAAAGGCATCCCTGTTCCTTCCCAGAGAGAGAGGAGCAAGACAGCTTGTCGCCACCTGGACATAGTGGCTCATATGCCACCAAGCAGTCGCCTATAGCACTAAGCTCTCCCCATCAGTGGGACTGTCAGTGCCAGGCCCCAGAAAACCGACTCAGCTCTGACTCGATGGCAGTGACTTTGGCTTTGGTTTGTGGGCATGGGCAGGTCCCCAGGAGGAACTCACACAAACCCACTCACAGGAGCCCCGCCAGCTCTCCCACACCCACCCATCAGCTCGGCCACCACGGAGCAGAGAGGGGTGTGGAGTGTGACAGAATGGGGGTGACCTTCCCACAGAAGCCTGGGATTAGGGGTGGGGAAGAACGTGCCCTTCCAACCAGTGTAATGACTATGCATGGCAAGTGTTTCTGCCCAGCCCGGGGGCACTCTGGCTTTGGCACTAGACTGCCCCTACTTCAGTCTTGGAGCAAATACAGGGCCACTAGTGCAGGTGGCTGAAGGCGTGCAGCCCCCCACCACCCACCTCTGCCCTCCAAGTCTGAGGATGGGAGACGGTGAGCCCGCCGGGTCTCCACACCTATCCTCACTATTGCTGTTGCTAACCAAGGTCGCTCTGCAAGCCGGGGCACCGGTGGCATTTTGGTGTCCAGAATTTTTGAGTACAGGGAGAGCCCCCCTGAAGTGCATTTGCTCATCCACTCATGCCTACCAAGGGCCAGAGGACTTTGATGCCAGGGCTAGAATATAGCCTTGCCCCCGGGTGCATCAGGCACAGGATACTCGAGAATTAGTTGCCCAGGGCACTCATGTGCTTCTGGGTCATTGAGCATTTCCTAAAGTGCCTCCCTGCTTCCCTGTCTTGGTTGTGTCTGTGCAGAAGGGGCCTGGGCGACTCACTTTTGGGGATATTGTGGACCCCTGCGGAGCTTCCGGGTGCTACTTCCAGGCCTGAGCACCTTACCAGTGATGCATATCCTGGCCCCAAGCTTCTTCTGCAGCGTGGGTTCAAATCACACCCACTGCAGCCACCAGCCTCTCCATCATTTGACTCTTGGCCCTCAAAGCAAAGCCACAGGCCCAGGTCATGGAGCGCTGTGGGAGGAGACTTGACGGTGTGTGCAGGCAGCTGCAGGGCTGTCGACATGGACATTGCCACTACCTCTGCCAGCCAGCTGGAGGAAATATCAGGAACTTCCCGAGAGGTCCATCTTCCGGCCTCGCTCCAAGGGAACTAGACCTCTGTGGGCAGCCACCCCTAGAGGCCTCAAGGGCAAAACCTGTGTTCTTGTTTCCAGGCCAGCTTAGCCTTCCTGTTTGCTGGGCGAACTGGCCGATCCTGTTTGCTGAGCGGCCTGTTTGGTGTCTGTGGTTCTGCTCAGCCTCTGCTTACCCCCACGTGGCATGCCCTTAAAGAGACGCCGTTGTTCTCCTTGCTCACTGCCCTGAGTCACTTTTTTTTGTTTTGTTTTGTTTTGTTTTTTTGGGGGGGCTCACTGCCCTCAGTGGTCGTGGGAGCTACCCAGCGCTGCTCCTGAGAGCAGCCGCTGGATTTGAACCGCCAAGCCCATGGGCTGCAGTCCTGCACCCAACCACTTACGCCACCGGGGCTCAGCCCGCCCTGAATCACTTTAAACACAAGAGTCGGGCTTCAAGTTCATGAACCTGAGCCAAGAGACTGCTCGAGTGCACTAGGTGCCGCTGGCACCCATGTTACAGAGGACCCACTGGAGATGCCTGGGGGTTGAGGAACTTGTCACCATCCCAGGAGGCCAGACAGTGGGCAGTCCAGCTGCTTGGCTGTGGGCTGGGCACGATACAGGACAGAGGTACAAGCGCACCTGTTTTATTTGGCACCAGTCCCCTGTGGGCATTGTTAGCTTAGACAAGCACATGGACCAGGGCTTCCATTGGGGGCACATCTGTGCACCGGGAGTTAGGGTCACAGAGGCAGCCGGAACCAAGACCCACTGCCACCAAGTCCAGATCTTTGCCATCAGGCTGTCCACCTTTGGTGACTTTTTGTCCCCCCCCCCACACACACACACCCCCAGCTATACATCTTTAAGGGCTACATCTTTCCTCCACGGAATGGCTGGTGGGCTAGAACCACCGACCTTTCTGTGAGCTCCGGAGCTACCCAGCCTGGGTTCACACCATCCCGCTCTGAGGTCCTCACCCGTCTTTCACCTTCAGCCCCTGGGTGAGACGCCTGGGTTCCATTCCTCCCGTGTATAGCGAAGGCGTTACTCATTTGGCTGCTGACACAAAGTCAGCAGTTCAGCCTCACCAGCTGCTCCTTCAGAAGAGAGGCGAGACTTCCTGCTGCCCGAGAGTCTCGGAGCCCCCGGGGGCGGCTCTGCCCTGTCCTACAGGGTCACTGCCAGTGGGCCTTGGCTCGGTGACAGAGAGTTTGGTTTGGGGACTTAGGGAGTCCTCGAGTGAACCTCTTAGAACTGCTGCCTGTGGTGGGGGAGGCCAGGGGACCTCACTAGAAACATTGTCTCTGAAGACGGACCCTTTGCTTTGTTCATTCTCGCACTCACCTTTATACAGGGGGCCTCTGGTGGCACAAACGGGGTAAGCACTGCTGGTCTACAGGCAAAAATTCTGGAGGTGTGCGCCCACCCAGACACCTTGCGGATGCAGGCCTGGTAGCCATTTCCCTCAAGGTCACAGCTGGGCCAACCCCACGGAGCCGTCCTGCGTGGCACACACCGGCTCTCCCTTTCTGCGGGTCTCACCCGAACGCCCTGCTGTTCGAGGACTGGATCTCGCTCTGGCCTTGACCCCCTCCCTCAGCTGCTGAGGGAACCGTGGGGCCCTACGCTTCTGCGTGAGCGCCACGCCCCTCTCCCCACAGGCCTTCCACCCAGCCCCAGCTGACAGATTGGGAGCACGAGGCGTCTTGCCCTGCCCTACCTACCCACCGACCGGCCTCCATCTCCTGTCTCCAGCCTGGAGGACCCCTCCATGAAGGTGAACGATGAGTAGCCGGAAGGGGCCACCACCTCGGGTACACCCAAGCATGTTCTCAGGCCGGGCTGTGTGTCGCTGGCTTTCCCGGTCTGTGTGGAAGAGGCCATGGCAGGAGCCATTCGGCAGGCCGGGAAGGTGATGGATGGGGCTTTCAGGGCAGGTGGGGCTGTGTCCTGGGCTGCAGTCCCTTCCCCTGCAGCCGACCTACACCCCCACTCTCATGCTGATGAGGACCCCGGAGACACACAGTAGGAGGTTCACAGCAGGCAAGGAAGGGTCGGTGGTAGAATTCTCATCCTGCGTGTGAGACGCCTGGGTAACATCCCAGCCCCGGCCCCCTCGAACGTGAGCGCCCATGGAAGCTTGTGTGCTGCGTGCTGCAGAACAAATTTCGGCAGAGCTTCCCAACTGAGACAGGCCAGGCAGAGCGTCCAAACTGCCCTGAGTGGAGGCAGACTCACAGCGACTCCCAAAGGACGGGGAAGAATTGCCCCTGTAGGTTGTTCTCAGAACGCTGCTGGTTCCAAAACTCTTCTGCCACGTGACTGGCAGTTTTGAACTTCTCATATGGCAATTAACGGCCCAGTGCACAACCACGAGGCCACCTTTGGGCTAGGAAGAAAGTCCAAGGCTCCTATGAACCAGGAATTAAGGCCTGGCGATCTGCGTCGGAAAACCCCAAGGACACAAACACAACGTTCCTGAGAGTGGTAGAGGAAGGGGCAGCGTTTCGTTGTCTCCAGCTGGAGAGCAGCTAGCAACAGTTACATCTGGAGGCTCCCACTACCCCACCTCCCACCCCTCGCTTTGGGGCCCACAAACAGTATCCACAGCCATCTACACAGGACGGATCTCACTTCTGGGCAAGAGGGGGCTCTGAGCGTGGACAGATAGCAGGGAGATCACACACGGGCGTGAGCCAAGGGATAGAGGGAGATCACACACGGGCGTGAGCCAAGGGATGGAGAGAAGAGCAATACGCTCAATGCAACCGTTTGAAAAAGGAGAATGGATTGCTCTGGAATTATCTGACTTGAACCAGCCGCCTGCTGTCCGAGGCAGACTGCCTGCGTCTGTTAATTTTGGGGTTTGGGTTTTTTTCCTCTACTCCCCCCAAATTAGTTGCTGCAGATGTGCATGTGGATGGTCGTTGGAAAGGAGAGTTGTGGTTTTCTCTGAAGATGAGGAGCCGGGGCAATCTCCTAGACACTGGGGTGACCCCTGGGATCATTTTCATAATCGCTGGAAGACTCTTAGCTGGTCTTGGCAAACATTTTTGCTGAAACCCGTGCTCACCTGGAGGGAGACCAAAGGCCCCTGGCCTCTTAGACTTGGACATGACTCGAGGTGACAGCTCGTTTTTTGGATTTCTAGGTGCTTCGTCCCCTGCTGATGGCAGGTGACCTTAAGGACCTGGCCGGTGGTCAGCCTGCGTTCCAGTGGGACATAACAACTAGCCCAGGGGTTTTTTCCGGTGACAAGTTGCGTTACAATGGGAACATCTGCTCCTGATTAAGGCACATACTTTTGCAGCTGCCTTCTCTTCTGCTTCCTTTGCTCAAATGGGGCAGGCATTGGAACCTCCACCAGCCGCTGCGATGACTTTGCTCGGCTCCCAAGAGCCTAGGTTCCGAGTCTCCCCTCGGCACAGCCCTAGGCTCTGAGGACGTTTGAGGGGGGCTTCAGACAGCTCCTGGGAAAATGGAATTACACGATGATGGATTCTTTTTCAGGAACTTCTGGAAATGGTTTGATAGGTGCAGGGTGGGGCCGAGGCAGAGAGGAAAGATCTAGAACTTCAGCTCACCCAAGCCAGGCAGGCAGAGGTGGATGGAGGAAAATGGAATGTATGTGGATGAAAGAAAAGCCTTTGATTGGTTTCAGACAGTACTCATCCATTGGGTCTCACCAACGTTTCCACCCCATCTATCCATCCATCCATCCATCCATCCATCCATCCATCCATCCATCTTGGCCAAAGCTGGAACCAGGGGGTCAGTTGCTGTCAAGCAAGGTGCTTATCTTGCATTTTCTCCTGGGGGATGGGTGGGAAGACCTTCAGGAAACGTGTGCTGGCCGTTAAAGCCCCGAAGCTGTCCCTGGGGAACTCGGCCTGGCCTCAGGCATCCCTGAACTCTGGGCTTTCTTCAGCTCAGCACTCAGGGCCATCGTGTGCTCAGAAGGTCAGACCAGGATTCTGCTTCCTACGAGCGTCCGGGCGGGCAGGGTCACTTGCCATCCTCTACGAAAAACAGCCCAGCAACTGCTCGCTCTTGGTCACCGTTCTGAATCGCCCCTTTGTCTTCTGACTTGTTTTCGAGACCCCAGTGCTAGCTCCTGGCCTTATGTCTGGTTGATCTGGCTGTGCACTGCGCATGTGCTTGTTGTAGCTGTGGGCGGTGGAGGGAGATTGGAGGGGGGGTGGCTTTCAGTTTACATTTTTTGAATAGTTTTCCTCTCTGCTTTCCCAAGAGGCAGCATGCAGAGTCCAGCAGCATCTGACCTTTGTTAAGATGTGGCCGGCGTGTGCCAGAGAGACTGGGGGGTGGGGGTGGAGGGAGTGGGGGCGTGGACTCTGGTGGATCCCAGCCGTGGCTGACAGAGGAAGAAAGTGGCTTCCTGACCTCCTTCAGCCCATAGCTGGAGAGAGCGAAGGACTGGGCAGGCAGCTAAGCATCGGGGTGCCCAGATAGGGGTGCCTCCAGCTTAGAATCACACGCCCGTCCCTCAGCCCCACCTGCTGTCTGCCCCGCCAGTAACCTTTCAGCCTGAGCAAGTCGCTTCCCCTCTCTGATCCTCCGTCCTCTCATCTGGAATATCTCACTCAAGGCCGTCAGTCTGATCCGACTCAGAGTGGCCCTATAAAAACTTCCCCTGCGGATCTCCCAAGCGCGTCACTGTTGATGTGAGTGAAAAGTCCCGCTTTGCCCCCCTTGGAGCGGCTGGCACTTATGAACTGCGCACCTCATGGATTGCAGTCCCACGCGTGACCCCTGCACCCCCAGGGCTCCTCTCTGGAAGATGGAGGGAACGATAGGATGAGGGAGTGACCACACGTGCAACAGCGCAGGACACAAGGCAGGCGCTGTGCCCTGCCCTCCCCCTCTTTTTTGGAGTCCTCTGCTTCGCTGACCAGCCTCTGCCCTGCAGCCGCGTCCCTTGAGCAAGCCTCTCCCTCTCTTCCCCTGTACGGTGCTGCAGTCCCGACCTGCGAGGGCACTGGGAGCTGTGTGCCCGTGTGCCCAGCCCACGCCAGGTCTTCCAGGTGCAGGACACGGCGCTGGATGGAGCCGGGCTTCCTGTGAGCTGCCTCCCCCATGGCCCGGGCCTGGGCTTTCTCAGCCCAAGGTAATTTTTCAATTAGCTCCTTTGGCTGGGAATCGGGGCGCCTTGGAGTGTGGGAAAACGGCCAGGCCGGAAGGACGCTCCTCTCTGCCCCCACTCGCTTGGGGGCTCGCTCGGCTGCGGAGCGAGGATCCGATTTCCCATCAGGGCGCAGGAGAAGGGTCCGTGTCCTTCTGAGACATCCCAGATGGTGCGTCCTGGAAGCCCGCCCGCGCCCCGCGCTCAGGCCCCGCCGGGCCTGGGCTCACCGGAGCTCGTTAGTGACTTTATTGTTCAACAATTTAGAAAGGCGGCCTGCCACTTTTCATAAGTGGAACATTTAAAGTATGCAGAGCGCTTTTTATGTCTTCTCAGAGCAGCTGCTCCAGGGGGCTGGAGAATCGTCAGGAGCAAGGGCTCTGATTGTATGCACTGAGGAAATGCCCTGCCAGGCTTGGGGGGCTTGGGGCCAGGGCACCTCCTGCAGTGGCTGTGCCTCCTCCAGGCCTCTGCAGGACCAGGGCAGCCCGAGAGGGAGACACCATCTCTCTCTGCCTCTCCTGCTGCGGGGCCCAGGACATTCTGTGATGACACTGTAACTGCCACCAGCAGGGCTGGGCATCTAGGCCAACAGGCACCGGGATCATCTCGGTTCTTCACCCGAAAGAGGCCCTGGCTGGCAACTCACAGTGGTTGCCGGTTCAAATCCAGCCAGATGAACTGAAACAAGGGCCTGTCAGTCTACTTCTAAGAGGTCACAGCGTATCAAAACCCCACAGAACATTAGTTTTTTACTTTGTTTTGGCATTTTCCTCTCCTCATGAGGCCAGGAAAGTGGCCGGTTGGGTCAGGAAGCATAGCCAGTTTTCGGAGCCCTGCTCGACACAGCTCCCGGGGCCCTCTGCCAAGTGAGAGGCAGGAGGTTAGGCCAGAGCAGGGGCGCCTCCTGGTCCTGGTTTAATATCTCCCCCCCCCCCCCCCCCCGTTCATGGTGGGAATCTGAGCTGGAGGCATTTCGGCCTCTCCGCCCTGGGGGACAGTGGCATCCAGGAAGCCGCCTTGGGGGCTGGTCGCCCACTTCACTTGTCCACATAGTCGGTCACGTCTGCTGGGCTCACACAGGCATGTCCCTGGGGCTGGTGGGTGAGACTGGTGGGCACGAAGGTTCAAGCTGAAGCAGGTTTTCAACCTGGCTGTGGCCTCGTTGTCAAGCTGCTGGGTCCAGACTGGGCCTCAGTGAGATGGGAAGAGACCAACTTGTTTGCTTCGATAGTCTTCTGGAGGCATCAGCTCTCCCCACCAGAGAACCTGTTCCCCAAGGAGTCGGACAGTGCTCAGGTGGGCTCTTCAGATTCTAGTCGATTCAGGCCTCCTGGTGCAGCTCCTCTTTCCTCTGCACAGCTCTGCTCAATGCCTGGATGAGCTGCCAGGACATGGGTGAGGCCTGGGTCTGACCAGTGCCAAGTCTACTGGGTCTCTCTTATCTGTGTTCTGATGCTCTCCCCTCCCTGGAGGGTAGAGAAGAGGGGTGGGGTGAGAAGTGATCGTTGCTGTTGGTGCCAGCAGAGAGAGATGGACCAGCAACCATGTTGCCGTCTGTCTCCCAATGGGTCCCTGTTGGAGCTAGGGCTAGGGACACGTTTGTATAAAGAGCTAATATTGGGAGCCCTGGCATATCTATCATCAGAAGCTCAAAGACGGTGACGTTCAAGGAAAGGTTGTGTAAATGAAAGAAGAGCAGGCATCCACGTGTATTTGACAGCTCACAACTCAACTCTTTGTCACTCAATGCCGACTTACGGTCACCCTTATAAGGCAGGGCAGAACTGCTCCTGTGAGTTTCTGAGATTACAACTCTTGTGTGTGTGTGTGTGTGTGTGTGTGTGTGTGTGTGTGTGTAAGAGCTTTATATCAAGAAGTCATTAGGGATCAGGAAAACACCCCAGCCCAGTCCAGATCAAGTTCATAAGTCCGCAACGAGTCCATAAGCCCCTCTTCAGACTCGTGCAGCCACATCAATGAAGCAGAATGCAAGAACATCTCTGTAACCCGTTATGGGAATAGAAAAATGGGTTCTTTCTTCTGGGGGCTGTTAACAACCAATCTTGTGGATCTCTGCCCAACTCGAAACCACTACGCCACCAGGACTCGTGATGATGCCAGCCTTCAGCAGGACAGAGACAAGAAGCAATCACCCGGAGGAGGGAGACCGGCAGTCTGGATGGACAGCTAAGGGCTCTATTAAGTAGCAGGGGAGGGAGAGTCCATTGTGACTGGTGGCAGGTCCTTCATCACATGCACAGGTGGGGCTGCGGAGGCAGGACAGGGACCACAGTTGGGTGACGTACGCTCAGAAGTATACGGGTCCAGGTTCACAGTCTTCTGAACAATTTCCCCTAAGGCAATGGCCTGGCCAGTCCTGCATGAGTGGGCTGGCCAGGGGAGTCGAAGCAAACACACTCTCCCCAAGGGCGAAGCGTTGGGCCACCAACTGCAACGTTGTCAGCTGGAAACCACCGCTGCCGCTTCCCGGGAGGCCCTCCCTCTGTTCCATGGAGAGCGACAATCTTGGAAACCCATAGGACAGCTTGCCCTGCCCTCCAGGGTCACCATCCAGTGGTCAGGATCCACTCGATGGTAGTGACTTTGGTTTTCTGGTGTGGGCAAGGGTCAGAAAGAGCGAGGTGGAGGCCGAACGTCTGTTGAGAGACACAGCATCGATTTAGGGCTCCGTCCACAAACCAAGAGCTCCATATCGATGCTTGAGTAGAAGACCCGGGCTCACCTGTGGGCTCTTCCCCGCACTGAGTTCAGGAACACACACTGCCTGATGGTCAGACTGGGAGGCTAGAGTGCGGGTGCAGATGGCAAGCTTCTTGGGGGGGCAGGGGTGTGTGCCACTGCATTGGGGCAAAGCCACAGCCTGCCCGTTGGGGCCTCGGCTGCATCTGGCACCACTAAGAATGGGAGCCCTTCTCCAGGGGTTTCGACAGTGGGGCACTTTCAGGGCCTGGTGTGGGCCCCACACACGTAGCTGGAGCCCTCCCTGGGGGTGGGAAAGCAGCAGAGTGGCTGTGGGCAGGTGTCCACAGAGGCCACATGTGGAGAAACAAGGCTGGCCCGGGCTGGGGAAGCCAGGCAGGGACCGGCCGAAGAGGGTGTGCTCCCGAGCTGCCAGAGAGAAGCTGCAGACCAGGAAAAGGACCCTGCCTGCGCGAGGTTCACCCGGTGTCTGCGTCACCCTCCCATTTCTGAAGCCCTGGTGTGTTCAGTTGCCCCGTGTGCACATGAGAGTTGACGACTGGAGAAGTGTTGAATGTGAGCTCAGGGGCTGGCCCAGGGATGGGTAGGACCTCGGACTGCCAAGAGAACAAAGAAACCCGTCTGGGAGGAGGTACGGCCAAGATGCCCCTGAGAGGCCAGGATGGTGAGACTTGGTGGCGAGTACTTGGGATGTGTTCTCAGGAGAGACCAGGCCCTGCAGAAGGGCATCATGGAAAGAGAGGAAGACCCTTTTGGACAGTGGTTCTCAGTCTTCCTCATGCTGCGACCCTTTCGTGCAACTCCTTATGTTGTAGTGACCCCCCCCCCACACACACACACACCATAAAATGATTTTCATTGCTACTTCATCATTTTGCCACTGTTAGGAATTGGGTAATCCCTGTGAAAGGGCCCTTTGACCCCCCAAAGGGGTCGCGGCCCACAGGTTGAGAACCTCTGCTCTAGCAGCTGCACTAAGGAAACGGATGTCACAGTGGCGCAGAGAGACCAACAGGGTGAAGACGGCGCAGTGTCTTGCCCTGTTGTCTGTGGAGTCGCCGTGTGGCCCCTGACAGTCACCCCCACGTCTCTGAAGGCAGCCTGGCAGTGCGGCGTCCTGAGCACACAGAAGCAGTCAGAGCAGGTGGGGTCCTGGACATCCGAGGACACCCCCCGCAGGTGCTGGCAGGGCTCCCAAACCTTCACCCGCTGCCCTCGCCCCCGTGCCGACTCACCGCGAGCCTGGGGGGCCCAGTAGAACTGCCCCTGTGGGCTTCTGAGGCCGTAACTCGTTACAGGGGTAGAAAACCGGGTCTTTCCCCCCAAGAGCGGCTGGTGGTTTCAAACTGCTGACCTTGTGGAAACTCCGTGATATAGTCAAGGACCCAGAGGTTATCCCGGCCGAGTTTGTGTCTCTGACCATCATCTCCTGGAGCCCGGGCTTCATTGCTGAGCAGTGGCTGTTGGTTCACTTGCTTCCGCCCTCCAGGGCCCGCACTGCCTGGCCAGGTGGGGTGAGGCACGGCTTCCTCCTGGGCTGGAAGCAACAGCCAAGTCACTTCTGCAGGCCTGGCCTCAAAGGGGTCACCTCTGCCGCTAGCAACCCCAGAGTGCCCAGAGAGGCCACTGACCGTCAGTCAGTATCGGGTGGCATGAAGCCATAGACTGCGCAGAGGCCAGCCGAGGACCACCGCTTCTCTGAGCCTGCAAGGCAGCGGGCACAGGAGGAGCCAGCCCCCAAGGTGGCAGGCAGCCCGCTCCCCATGCACAGGCCCACGCCCTCTAGGTAGTCTTGGTTTGCCCTTCTGTTGAGGAAGTTTCAGGTTTTTGGTGCTCCCAGCTCATCCCCGTGTGTAAACTGGTGACCTTCACCCCCGGACACACCTTTGCACAGCCCCCGTGTGTTTCAGAATCGCCCTGTGCCCCTCCATTTCCGAGGGTGGAGTTTTGGGAAGCAGAGTGCCAGGCCTTCCAAGACACTTCTGGGTGGACCTGAACCACCCTCCTACCCTCAGCGGTCAAGGGTCTTCCCAGCACATGGAGGAGGTGCACCCAGCTCTCCTGTGGGGGGCCCTGTAGGTATCCAGCCTTGAGGATTAGCGTGGCAGGGAAGCATCCAAGGAGGGTCTGGCTTCAAGCTCTGTTCCTTAGGCCAGCAGCTGCACCGGAACAGCCTTCACCGGAAAGACGGATTAAACAATGCTTCAAGGAAAACACAATGACTGTGAAATATGAGAAAAAGACAAAGACGGCATTGCCGGGGCACCTGGGGGCCTCGGCCCTGCCATCCCCACCCTGTAGCATGAATTACATGCCACAAGGGAGTGTCTCTCCCAGGCCGGGGAGTGGCCACTGGAGGGAGACTGGGAGGTGGCGTTGGAGGGGCTGGGGTGGGGGACAGTGCTATTCGAGACTCTCTTACGGTGGTTGCTGTATTGATTCCCTCAGCCCTCTGAGCTGTAAGGCCTCAGGATCGGATGACAAAGGCTCGGGGAGCACGGACATTTCCAGTAAGACCTCGTCCCTGCCCGTCTGCCGTTGGGGCCTGCTTCTGTGCTGGCGGCCTCGTCTACATGGGAAAGAGAGACCAAGGGAGGCCCGGCAGAAGTGACCCAGGAAGACAGACTGTGCTGCTCTTCCTGCAGTGCCCAGGCAGGAGGGGCACCCTGGCTGAGTCTGAGGACTGGCCTAGCAAAGGGAGCTGGCCACAGTTACCTTGTGCCCTGGCCCAAAGGCCAGAGTGGCCCATGGAAGCAGGGCCCTCAGGCTGGATCCCCCCAGGCTGCCTGTCTAGGTCTCTCTCTCCACACAGGGAGCCCGGTGGCAGAGTGGTTCTCTGAAAGGTCAGCAGTTCGAAACCATCAGCCACTCTTCAGGAGAAAGGTGGGACCGTCCACTCTCACAAGCAGTTAGTCTCAGAAACTCCCAGGGACACTTCTGCTCGTGGCATCGACTTGATGGCCACGAATGAATTTGTTGTTGTTGTTGAGCCTTGATGAGCGTCCCCATGGCAGCCACAGATGTCCCAGGGCCTTTGGGCACTGAAGTGGAGGCTGGAAGCATCCTCACTACAGGTATCTCAGTCAGGGACTCTAGCTGCAGCGGGGTGTGGGGGCCGATCTGTAGCCTCGGGGCTGGCAGGCTGGGAGGAATGGGACTTTGAGGCCCCTGTTGGGGAGCACATTCAGTCTGTGTCCTGCAGGGTCCTGCCCACTGGGTTTAATGGTCTTCCACCTGCTTGCACTTCACCCGGTCTCTAAAGGGAACCCCCTTAGTGTGTCCTAGATTGCCCCTAAAGGCTGAGAACATGGCCCGGCAGGTGAGAAGGCTCAGGGTGCGTCCTCACTCACCGAGACAAAGGTGACCACTGTGTTCCAGAAAGGGGGACTGTACTCCTGGCCCATCAGCAGGGCTGCGCATCCAAGGCCTGGCATCAGGGTTGTGGGAAAACAGGGTGACCACCTGAGATCTCAGAGTGGAAGACGCGTCCATGGTATCCCACAGCTGCCAGATGCCTCCCACCATCGCCTGCCTCCATGCCGAGCTCTGGGCGTTCCCAAAGCTGCCACAGCTCTGAGAATGGTGTGCCCTGGGACCTCAGCCACCACAGCCAGCCTTGTCGTCAATGCTCATGTTTGCTCCCGTCTGGCGGGGGTCTTGAGTGCCCCAGACTGTGAGCGATTTGGTGGACTTTTCTAGAGTGCCCCAGACTGTGAGTGATCTGGTAGACTTTTCTACCGTCGCCAGAAGCGCGGGCGGTTGGGTGATGAGAGGGTCGGTAAGTGACGGACACGTGCATGCGGATGGGGAGGCAGCACCTGGTGTTTGGCTGCTGGGGACTCGGTTTCCAACTCACGGCGACCCCAGGCATAGCGGACAAGACCACTGCCAGAAGTATGGAAGGGAGTCTCCAGGCCTCTCTTCCTTCTCTTCTGACTTAGCTGCTCTAGCCCGTTCTGTGCCGTAGCAACACACAAGCCTCCGTTGACAGTCCCAGCAGTAGCTGGGCACGAGGCATCAAACTCGGGTCCCTGTAAGCCCGGAGAAACTTCTGCCACCGAATCACCACGTTGTGGCGCAGCCGCCATCTCACCCAATCCGTCTCGTGGGGTGCTGCCCTTGTGTCGGCCGACTCTCTGCTGTGCCAAGCCCGATGCCCTTTTTCAGGAACGAGTCCTTCCTGATGCCATGTCCTAAGCGGTAGGACAGAGTCCTTGCTCCTGGGGAGCCTTCTGGCTGTACCTGTCCCCGCACATCCCGTCCCCGCACATGATGGTGGCGGCGGTGGCGACGATCTTCAGTGCCAACAGCTGCATTCAAAGGCCTCGGGTCTGCTCTCTGCCCTGTCATCAGTGTGTGTGTGAGACCCCTAAAAGGTGGATGAGTTTGGACAGCTATGCCTGTGGGTGTTTACCCAGGTTTCTGCTGGAGGCAGACAGGTGGGACAGCCGCACCCAGCCTGGACTCTGGAACCACTGCCCCCAGGCAGCCTGGCCTCCACCCATAGCCCCCTCAGTCAGCACTTCTTTCTACCCTCCTCTGGCCTTGGGCTCGGCCTGGTGCTCCCCAGGCTAACACGCCCCTCTCTGCTGCGGAGCGCTTTTGTGCAGGTCGGCTGGCAGGCCTGGGGTATGGCTGTCCTATTGCTGGGGACAGCGGGGAGGGGGGCCCCTTATCGGATTCCGAGCCTTGCAGGCCGTCGTTGGCTCTCTGCAGTGCAGAGAAGTGGTTTCTTCCTTTGCTTTTTCTCCTCCTGCCCCTGACACGGTGAGCTCACAAAAAACGATTGACCCTCCTTTGGAACTTTCCAGAATGTTTCCACTGGAACGCCCGCTTTGTTCAATGTTGTTTATGATAGGTCTGGGAGCCTGGTCTTCCGAGAAGGAAGTAAAAGCTCAGGGGTCAGAGGTCAGTTGTCCCAGGGTCAGATGGCTAGGAAGTCAGGAGCACCAAGACTGGAGCTGGGACTGACTGACTCCAGACCTGCCCGCCACCCCTGATTGTTGTCGGGACTCGGCCGGGGTCCAGTGTGAGCCCAAATGCGCCCCTGTCCCGACATTTCTTCCCTCCGCTTCTGCTCCCGTCCCTGCACTGTGAGCGCCCAGATTGTAGATCTGGGAAAGGTGTGTCATGACATTCTGGGCTCTCAGGTCTCCACTGCCGAGTTTCCTGCCTTTCCTCCACCCTGGATTCC
>PVJH01031949.1:0-23207 GCA_004026705.1 Nesogale talazaci
TAGGAGGCCCAGTCTTTGCTCCATGTCCTCTAGTTTTTTTAATGCTTCTTCCCCCCCACTATCAGGACTTCAATTCTGCGGTACAAGTTGGATTAGACCAGAACTTGCACACTTCTACAGATAAGAGCCTGCAATACTGGGAAACCAGGATAGATAAACCCCTCAGGGCCAACAATGAGAGTAGAGATACCAGATAGTTAAGGGGAAGCCCCCAGGTACTTCCAGGTAAGTGAAATGGACTTGACCGTGGGCCCTACTCCTGTGGTGGATTAACTATGTAGCAGATTCACTCCTTCTCACGAGTGGTCTTGAGACTCGGAAGCACTGTGGAAGCAAATGGTATTCAATGGCGGGCATTGTTGGTTTTGTCGTACGCAGAGTCTCCTTGATTTTGAAAGAACTACTGGTAACAAGCATGACTGAGTTCTGGCTTATCTCGGCCCCCGGGGAGAAGACATGTCAGCAAACATGGGAGAAATTGCATGCTGCAACCACCAAGAACAATAATCTGTCTATTACTTCGAAGTTCAACATTCCAGACTTAAAGGTAAAAGTATTCTTTCTAAAATTGTGCATGAATTGGTTATCAAGAGGGGGACTAGTCCTGTTTGCTTATTAGCTTTTGATGAAAATGAGGTGCTAAGGTACCCAGAGACATACCCTTCTTACTTAGCCATGGGCATAATTTAAGACGTCTAGAGCTTTCCAACCTTCAGATTTTAGACAATAGGAGTTTGAGAGTTTAGAGGAAACCATCAACAGAAAATCATCCTTTCCCCCCACTATTTAAACATTTTTGTGTTTCCCCCCTAAATTATAATTTAAATTGTTCTAAGAAATCTTATGGAAAGATTTGTTATTGCATATTCAAAATAGCATTTCACAGAAGCTAAAAATGGTAGTCTGTTCTTAAAAGATGCATTTTTTATGTTAATTTTATATGCTCACCCATGTTATGTTTTACAGTAGCACTTACTTACTCAGCAAATCTAATGTAATTATTTAATTTAATGCATATGGTAAAGATCAGTAGCCTAGCAGCATTGCAGAGAGGGAAGCAGGCAGCCTGTCAGTTATTGCCCAAACTTTCCCAGGAGTGGAAATGAAGTACTGCTCAGGGAGGCATAGAATGCAGCCATCTAGGAAACACTTGGTTACTGGTTCTTCGCATTTTGGGATGGTGGAATCCTTTCAGACGCTGATGTAAGCTGTGGACATCTCTTCAAACCTGTACATTTTCACACCCACGGTTTTACGTACAAATTCAGTTGCTGTGACTCCCCGGTGCCTCTCAGTTTCAGCCTCTATGTAAGAGCTGCTGTTGTAAAACCAGACTTCAGTAGCCTACCCTTTCCTGGCCAAGGCCTGCCTTGGGAGAGTCTCATGTCTTAAAGGCTGCAGGGACCCATGATTTATCTCGCACATGTAAATAATTTTTGAAAGGCCGGGCAGACTTGGTTATTTTTTTCCCACCAGACTTGCCTGATAGGAAAAGATAAGAAGCTGGAGATTTGTGGGCCCTTCAAATCAAGAGGTCACTTCATTTTGTTAAACTTATGTAATAAAGCGTTGTTTTCTCTTGTAGGTCGGCACTCTAGATGTCTTGGTTGGCTTATCAGATGAACTGGCTAAGCTGGATGCCTTTGTGGAAGGGTAAGGCCCTCCCTCTCTCTCCCTCCCTCCCTGGTGTGCATGGAATAGTGCCAAAGGAGTCCCTTTCCCAGGAGGCCTGGACAGGGCCATTATTATCACAAGTGTGTGATGAGAAAATGGTGACTTTTTAAAAAAACTTTTTATAATCTTTTTTTTTTTTTTTTTTAAGAAAATGGTGACTTTTTGGGGAATCCACTTTATGAAGGTGCAATTTAGATACAATCCCTAATTGTAAGGGTGAAAATTATTCTTTTTAAACTGAGAAACAATTTGCAAATCATGCCCTTCACTTGCTTAAACCCACTTGTATAGTGGGTTCTCTTAAAGGCACAGTTTTATAAGATTTTTGTCACTTCCCTCCGCATCACCCTTGCCCCCAAAAGGAATGACCTCGTCTCCATTAGCAGTGACTCTGCTTCTCCCTCACTAAGCTTTCTTACTCTGGAGATTTGCGTGTTCTGCGTAGTTCCTATAAATGGAATCACACAACCCTTTGTGTTTGTGCCGGACTTCTTTCACGTAGCATTATGTGTTAAGGGCCATCCAAGTGGGAGTGCGGGCCAACACATGGTTTCTTTTTATTAACCAAGAAGATTCTATTGTGTGTCTGTACTTGCTTTTTTTAAGATAATTTTATTGATGGCTCTTGCAACTCTTAACAACTCATTGTGTCAGGTACGTTTGTATATTTCTTGCCATTATCATTTTCAAAACATTTTCTTTCTACTTGAGCCCTTGGTATCAGCTCCTCTTTCCCCCCCACCCTCGTGAACCCTTGCTAAAAATCTTATTATTTTTATGTCTTATACCATCCACTGTCTCTCTTCACCCACTTTTCTGTTCGTCACCCTTGTAAGGTTTTTTTCTTAAAGATCTATTCTGCTTGCAAGTTGAAAGTAAAGAGGACTTGAGGTACGTGCTGACGAAGTTCTGTAACAACAGCTTTCAATATGTATTGAGCCTCAACATAAGTAGGCACTATCCTGGTAAACTAGGGAAATTGGGACCTGTTTGAGGATTTCATTTTACTTGAATCCACAATGAACGCCTTTGGAAGCAGCAGTCACAAAATCAAAGGACATACTGCATTGGGCAAATTTTCTGCAAAAGACCTCTTTTTGTGTGTGTGGAGGGGCATCATTACCCCCTGGTGGGAGTAGGAGGCCCAGCCTTCCTCCTGGAGAGCTGCTGCCTGGATTTGAACTGCCAGCCCTGTGGGTCGTAGTCCTGCATATAGCCACTACGCCACCAGGGCTCAGCCCAGAAAACCCTTTTAAATATTGATAAGCAGAGATGTCATTTTGAGGACCCAACTGTGCCTAATGTCTCACATCCACCTAAAAGCTGGGCAGCGAATAAAGAAGACGGAAGAAGAACTGCTGTACTTGAATTACGGTCTTGGCAAAGAATATTGAACATACCTCAGATTGCCAGAAGGATGAACAAATCCATGTTGGGGCAAAAAGCCAGGCTTTTCCTAAGACGTCAAGAGGGCTAGACTTGGTCTCCACTTAGCAAGAAGGACCAGTCCTGGAGAAGGATGTCCTACTTGGTAGAGGGTCCATCCAAAAGAGGAAGACCTTTGGTGATAGGGAGTGACACGGTGGTGGTGATGCCATGGCAGGAGGACGGCACAGGACTGGACAGTGGCTCAGTGTACTGTGCACAGGACTGGACAGTGGCTCAGTGTGCTGTGCACAGGACTGAACAGTGGCTCAGTGTGCTGTGCACAGGTCGCCATGAGGGGGAGCTGATTTGATGGCACCCGACGGCAGCCCACACGCTTGCAAGTCTCCTACCTCATAATCGACTTGCAAAGAATTTTCTCCCGTTCAGTGTCTTGTCTTTTCCTGCTTTTGAATGAAGTCCTTGGAGGCACAAACATCTTCACTCTTTCAGAAGATTTTGAACCTGTTGGTTCATATTAAACAGTTGCTTGAGTTTCTAAATTTGTCTCGTAGCATCCTCTTCCTGCCATTGAGCATATAATCCTCAGAATGATTTTCCTCTGCCTTGTCGTCATTATGTATACCCCTCGGCAGTCTGGCACCTGGCTACCTTTCCAGCCTAGCCTCCCCCACTCCTCACCGTGAGATTCTGCTCCATCGGAATTCTGTTCCCTGGAAGAAGGGCCAGCACTTTTCTGCCTCTGAGAGCCTCTTACTCTCTGTGATAGCAAGAAGATGCGTTCTTGTGTACTCAACTGCCAGATCATTCCATCCTCCCTTGTCCTGCCTATTACTAATTATGCTGTCTTGCCTACGGTAGCTGGAAGTGACCTGTTTGCCTTTATGCATCTCAGTAACAGCTGGATTTTAATCACAAATTGCTTTCTAAGAAAAATTTCTTATAAATTTAGCAATTTCTTCCAAAAATTTCATGAGAAAATTCTATGATCTTTTTTTTCTATGATCTTTTAATACCATTTCCCCCCATGAACTTTCTGAAGCCCCTTAAATTTAGTTTTAGTATTGTTTTAAAAATCTCCAATTACATTTTAAGTAATGTAAAGATTGTGGTTATGGGTCGTGTAGTTTTTTTTGGGGCGGGGGGGCATCACTGCCCTCTGGTGGTAGTGGGAGCTACCCAGCCTTGCTCCCGGAAGGCCATGTAGTTTTTTAACCCACCTAGGGCAGACGTACAGTGGGACAAAGAACCCTGGACACCAGTTTTCAAACACATGTCTTAAAAGGAGTTCTGGCATGAAGTGATACTGTGGCTTTGGATAAGCCACTTCAGCATTTTGTACTTTGGTGTCATTGATGTCTTGTTCCTTCAGTAATTATGGAAGGGTGATTTCCTCTGTCACTCAGTTCCTTGCAAATAATAGATGCTGAGTAAATAACTTAAACAACCCTGTATGTTTGATGCACGGTGACCCTATTGTGCAAAGCAGAACTGCCTCTGTGGGTTTCCCAGACTAACTCTTTACAGGAGTAGAAATCTGCATTTTTCTCCCTTGGAGAGGCAGGTGATTTTGAACTGTGGATCTTGGGGTTAGCAGACCAATGTATGACCCACTACACCAGGGCTCCTGCTCAGTAAGTCATGAGTGAATAGCTGAAGACTGATGACCTCCTTTCTCTTCACTGTTGTGCTCTGTTGCCTGTCAGAGCCTCTTTGTCCTAGAGGAAGCCGGTGTCTGGCATATGCCAGCAGGGACTTGGTAGATGCTCACCCCCTGCCTCCCCTTTTGTCCTGGGCTATTGCAGTCAGATGCCTGGTCCAGTTCCTCCTTGTGCAATGGAAGCGTATTTACAGACTGTTTCTCACGAGTTTCTATTCAAACTAACACACACATTGCATGCACCCTCCTTAATACCCAGCAGTTTTTCCACTTCTTTTTTTCATACAACAAAATAATAGCTCTTAGGCTATTTTATAGAAGGTAGAACAAATTGATTTTGTAAATATGTAAATGCAATATATGAAATCAATATAACAGACATACATAGTCAACTTCACATCTTAATGTAATCATTGAGAAGCATGTAATTTATGTCTTTTTTCCCCCCTGAAAATTGTTGTTGCTTTTTGTCTTCCAGGGCTGTTAAGAAAGTGGCCCAGTACATGGCTGATGTCCTGGAGGACAGCAAGGACAAAGTTCAGGAGAATCTGTTGGCCAATGGAGGTAAGCTAACCAGAGATTTAAATGCAGCGAGAGACTTAATTCCACAGAGTCACGTCAAAACAAAACACAACAAAAAGATCTCTAGAATGCGGGGGTAAAATTTAAAAAACAAATCTCTAGTTAGGTGTCATCCTGCCAGTTAATGTCTCATCTCCTGAGATACAGTTTCATGTCAGACCATCTTCCATAACATGTTAGTATGATTAGGTGTATGGGTGTCATGTCTTCCCCAAATGCAGTGCTACAGAGATTGGCCTAACTTCGGTAAGTAAGGCCGATTCGGTAAGATGTACTTACTAACTCACAAGTACGTTTTACTACACTCGCTCTTAGCCTAAAGGCTGGGAAGCAAGTCACAAATATGTTTTGAGCCTTGTTCCAGTTGAATATTTGCCGCCTTCTCTAACTTTTAATAGTTAACATTCAACTACTGTAACCATAGATTTTGTTAATAAAATTATTATATAAGTCGTACCCAACTTAGGACTGGATTCCAGTCTCATGATTGCAAGTTTGGCCTAATGCCCACTTAGTTATTTTTCAATATTATTGCCTTTTATTCGTAGTATCATCATAAATCTGATCTTGCTCTGGCTTTGGGCGTTGCAGACAATGTATGTAAACGTCACAGGAAGGAAGACCTCGGCAGGGCAGGCACAACGTTTGTAGCACATGCTTTTATTAAACAGATGCACATAAAGCAAAAACCGCATGGTCAGAAGTGTGGTGGGTTCACGCCAACTCCAGTCAAGTGCCGCCTGTCGTTTTCCTGCAGGGAATGCCTCCTCTGCTCAGATTTGAATGCGGCAACACTCCTGATGGAGCCTTGGTGGTGCCATGGTTAAGGCGTGGTGGTGCCATGCGAATGGGAAGGCTCAAATGCACCAGCCACTCTGTGGTAGAAGGTGGAGGCAATCTGCTTTCATAAGATCTACAGCCAGGGAAACGCTAGGATTGGAGGTGGGGGGCAGTGCTCCCCTGTCCTATAAAATAGCTGCGACTGGGCGGCATCGGGTTTCAATAACCATAAAATATTACACTGACATCTCTGCCACTAGAAGCTCTTTATTTGCATCGTCCTAGTAATAATGGCTTTGTAAACATCGCTGTGACTTTACTGATGTACTTTTACTTGTGTTTGTAATTCCCTATGAAATGTACGCATCTGCTGAACTTCAGATGAGGTCCTTTAGGGTCAGGCCCCAGAGACACTGGCAGTCTTGGAAACCCACGGGGATTGTTCTCCAGCCTGCAGGGTCCCGAGGAGTCAGCAGGGTCTTGAGGGAGTTTGCTTTTCTGGTTTGTCCAGCTTAAGCCTTGGGCTGGTAACCACAGAGTCGGTGGTTCAAACTCCCCAGCTGCGCTGAGGGTGGAAGAGGAGCCTGCTCCTGCAAAGATGTGCTGTCTTGGAAAGCCCACAGAGGGCGGCTATGAGTTGGAATTGACCTAATGGTGATGAATACGATTGTTTTTAATTAACAGAGCATCTTCTTGGGGGCTCTCACAACTCTTATAGCAAATCCATACATTGGTTGTATCAAGCAAGTTTGTACATAGGTTGCCATCATTATTTTCTAAACATTTACTTTCTTTTTTTGTTTGTTTGTTTCTTTTGGGGGGAGGGGCATCACTACTTTCTGGTGGGAGTAGGAAGCCCAGCCTTGCTCCTGGAGCGCTGCTGCTGGATTTGAACTGCCAACCCAGTGGGCTGCAGTCCCCCACACAACCACTACGCCACCGTGGCTCAGCCCCAACATTTACTTTCTATCCAGCCCACAGTATCAGCTCCTTCTCCCTCCCCACCCTTGTGACCCCTGGATAAAATTAAAAATTATTTTCATATCTTACACCAACCATTGTCTCCCTTTCCTCAAGGTTTCAGTGTTCGTCCCCCTGAAGGTGGGGGGAGGGAGCCTGGCTATGTGTCAGTTCTTGCACTCAAGTCCCTCTTCCTCCTCTCCTGTCCCCACCTTCCTCCTACCCTTCCGGTATCGCTACTCCCATTACGGATTCCGTGATTTTTGTTTTTGAGAGCTGTAAGTCATGGAAGTAAGAAGAAACTTTCTTTTAATTGCACACTGTGTTTTTGGCTGAGAGTAGGTACTATTTTAAATTTAGCATTTCTTTTATCCCTACTTTTGCAGAGTAGATGTTCAGTGAGTGTTTGATAAGAAAAGACAGTAACTTACTCTGTTACGCTTTAGCATACTCCACTCCCCTGACTTGACTGTTGCCACTGGCTTGTGTTTGAGGCTCTAAACAGAGGGGGATACATTTCTGACGGGGTCTTTGAGGGACTTGTGTCGTTTGATGAAGCAGGGCAGTAGTTGGTGGGTGAGGGTGGGCTAGCAATTGTGGGGCAGGGCCTCTGAAGCGGGGTTTGGAATCTCCTATTGTGTTGGCTAGGGGTGCTAGGTGAGGAGAAGTGAGGGGGGAGAGAGTTAGATAGGGGTTATGCTGTCTGTCCAGTCTGATTTGAAGGAAAGTGGTGTGGAACCTTCATCAGTTTCCCCGTAGTTGAAGTAGCTCTTCGGCACCCTTCCCCGGTGCTCCTTTGGAAATGAACGGATGCGCGCGTTGATGAGTGTTGCCAGCAGACTTCAAATCGTCTACAGCTCTTGGCAAAGTAGAACAGCTGCACGGGGGCTGCAAGGCAGTCTCACCTTTCAGATGCAGACCCGCTCGCTGGGCTGTTTTTAAGGAGCTTCTTCCTGGATGCAAACCACCAGTCTGCCAGCTCCTAGTAGTGGAAGGTTAAATTCAGCACCAGTCGGGGCTTACACGCCCCGTGGACTGTACCCGGTGCAAGTACCTGGAGTCGGTCACCGCACACTTTGCACAGGCAGGCTTGTTCACAATTTCTTTAGGTAAGTCAGCAGACAAAGAACATATTTCTTTCTAAGGCCGCTTGCTGAGGAAATAGCGTGAAGTAGCCTCTTAGTTTCTCGTGTGTGTGAGGCCAAGATATAGGTACCGTGCCTGTTCCACTCCTGATTTTATGGACACGGTACCATGCCTGATCCACTTACGATGTCAGGGACACAGGATACCGTGTCTGTTCCATCATGATGTCAGGGACACAGGATACCGTGTCTGTTCCATCATGATGTCAGGGACACAGTTAAGTGTCTTCATATGTAGGCTCAGTTTTGAGTCATGAAAAAAAGATCTGACTAGAAATGAGATCTTGGCTCATTTTTTTCCTCCTAGACCTTTTTCAGCATTAAAATGTCTTACTTTTTCAGTGCACTGTAAGAAATTCCATTCCTTTACCCTCCATAATTAACTTATTCCCTCATTTCAGTTGACTTGGTTACATATATAACAAGATTCCAGTGGGACATGGCCAAATACCCAATCAAGCAGTCCCTGAAAAATATATCTGAAATAATTGCCAAGGTAAGAGCAAAATGGGGCCTGAGGGGATACATTCGTCTGCAGTGCATTGATTTTTTTTCAGTCTATAACTGTTAAGGTCTTTTTAGGTTTTTGCCAGAGCCCCTTAATATCTGTCACAGATGCAATGTTCTTGAAGAAAGATGTTCTGAAACACGGTCCACGCTGCTAAAGAATAGTTAGGAACTCCCTATTTCTGCATTTTTTCTGTCAATGTAAAACTGTTCTTTTTTTTTGGGGGGGGGGCAATCACTGCTCTCCAGTGGTGGGAGTAGGAAGCCCAACCCCACTGCTGGAATTGAATCTCCGTCCTAGTGGGCCGCAGTCCCGCGCACAACCACTACGCCACCGGGGCTCAGCCCGTAAAACTGTTCTTAAAAAAGTCTAGTAATATTCACCACTGTAATAGGTAGATCAACCAAGTTATATTGTTGACTTACTAGCCTCATTAAGTTCTAAATATTGCCATTAAGAGTTTTTAAACAAGAAAAGCAACCTTAAAATTCCATAGTTATTATTTGTACATGTTTTCATGGTAACTAAGGTCATAGTAGAAAATTGGAAGGTTTATGAGTCATTCAGGTAGAGAGTAATAGCTACTTTAAAGCACATCCCAAACCTGAGGCCATTGTGTCCACTTCTAGCCCGTAGCAACCCCGCTTTAACGAGGCTGAACAGAATGGCCCCGTTTGGTTTCTAAGGATGCCGTCTCTATGAAAGTGACTGCTACGACTTTCTGCCAAGGAGCGGCTGGTGGTTTGAGCTGCAGACCTTTCCATTAGCAGTGGAGCACTTAAATACCGTGTCACCCAGCTCCTGTTTCACTTAGTAAAGGCCATCATTGAAATGTAGACCACTGAGTACCTCAGAGAGTACTAATTATAGTAAAACCTTCTGTTCATACGCCGAAGGACCAACTTCTAAAAGAAACTGAATTACCCAGGACAGCGGTTCCCAACCCGTGGGTCATGACCCCTTTGAGGGTCGAACGATCCTTTCACAGGGATCGCCTGATTCATCACAGTAGCAAGATGACCGTGGTGAGGTAGCAACGACAGTAATGTCCTGGCCGGGGATCACCACGACGCAAGGCGCTGCATGAAAGGGCCGCGGCATTCGGAAGGCGGAGAGCCACGGACTTAGAAGAATGTCTTTGTTCACAACTACCCTGCCTGTCATTTCTTATTGTCCCTATGAAGCTGAATTTACCAAAGATGATTTTTAAAATAAGCAACCTAGAAAACAAAGTAGTAGGTTAAGGAATTTAAGAGCAGGTTTCAACCCTCAGTCTTATCTTAAAGCGTGTCATGTCACTGGGATGTGCCACTTTATCTCCAAGTCTGTTTCCACATCTGGAATGGGGTACCAATGCTGGCTGAGATCAGAACACTCATAAAACCTTTCAAAGTAAGACCTTCCAAATGAAAATGCTTATCACCTGATACTAGAATTTTCCTGGCTTACCAATTTACTAATCGTACCTCCAAACTCACTGCCATCGAGTTGAATCCAACTCATAGTGCACCCTGTAGGACTGTCGGACAGCCCTGTGGGTTCCCAGGGCCGTCAAGCTGTGCACTGGCGGAGAGCCTCGTCTCCCAGCTCCCTGCCCTGGCCGGCCCTGTGAGATGCCGACTGCTGGCCTGTGGTTAGCACTGCCCCTCCAGGGCTCTCTAGCTCAGAACTAGAAGCTCACTTTCTGATCACACCTTTAAAAAAATAAAAAAAGAATAAAGCCAGTATTAAAATTAGAGTATTCCATTTGTATGTTATACATGCTGCTCTTTGAGTCATGTCTGTCCTCAAATCATAGCAAACTAAACTGTCCTTTACACTTGAGCCAGGCCCTTGCAATCACTGGCCAACAATCTGTTCTTGTAAAGTGTTCACGTGACCTCAATTCAATGTGGGCAGTTCCAACCTACCCAGTGGCCTGGCAGTCTGCTCCCGGGGAGATGCCCATTGCTAATTACAACCCAGACAACCCCGGGGAGCAGTTTGACCCTGTCACACGTGGCTTGTTTTGAGAAGGAACCATTCGAGGAAGACAGTGAGTTTGGGGAGGGTTGGTTGATTTCACTTGTAATTCTTGGTAAGACTTTTACATTTTCTTTTATGTTCAAGAGATCCTCCTTGCAAAAGAAGCTCTTAATTTAGAGCATCAATAGATGCTTCTAGGTTCATGTACTTTCCTGACACGGTGCTGGGTTATGTCGTGTGATACATGAGTATGTGTATTTTTCGGGGTGGTGGATCCATTCTGCCTAGTCATAGCAGTCAGAGACCCCATTCAGTTGAGTGCTTGGAATCAGTTGTGTTGTTTGTTGTCATCCTTTTGGCTTGATTCATGGTGACATTATGCACAGCAGAAGCAAGTGTTGCCCGCTCCTGTGCCGTCTTCTTGATCTTCAGTATGTCCCCAGGAAGCGCTCCCAAGTGACTATAGAGGAGTCCTGGTGTGGCAGCGGTTAAGTACTCAACTGCTAACAGAACAATTACAATTACCGTCTACCAGCTGTACCAAGGGAAAAGGATGTGGCGCCCCCTTTCCATAAGGATTTTACAGCCATGGAAACCTAATGGAGCAAGTTCTATTTAATCATAAAGAGCCACTGTGAATTAGAATCGGCTTGACAGCAACTCCTTATTGTTCTTTCAGTGTTTTTACCATCTACCAGAACGACACATAAGCCTCTCATTGACTCCAGTTTCCTAATCTGTGCGATCTCGGTGAACATGAAAAGTTGTATCAAACACGAGTCTCTCGGTCAGAATTGCCTGGGCAGCAGCTATGGCATATGCTAACCGTAATGAACCCACATGTGACCCCCAAATGGGCTCATTCACCATGAAGCAGCTGACTGTAAAGGGGGCCTTTCATTTGAAAATGATAGAATAGATATTCTTCTATATGGAATTAGTGTTTGGGGTCAAAGTTGGGATTACAGTGCAACCACATGGTTGCATCAGTATGGGCAGATGTCGGGGAGTTTTGCCCATGTTTTCTTTTCTATTCTTTTCTTTCAAGGGAGTCACTCAGATTGACAATGACCTGAAGTCCCGCGCATCTGCATATAATAACCTGAAAGGGAACCTTCAGAATTTGGAGCGAAAGAATGCGTAAGCCTTTCAAATAGATGGTGACATGAAAACTCGGGAAGCCTGCTAGCATATATTCAACTAGGTATTGTTGGGATTTAGTAAGGTCCACTTGACACTGTTTCTGTCATCAACGTGCCGTATGTTTTCAAGTGGTGGAGGGCACTTCTGTCAGGTACGTTTACAGAGCCCAGGCTGAAGATCGATGTAAGTTTCATTGCTTTAAACCCATTCATAGCTTAATTGTATATCCAGTGCCTAAGGCATTCTACAGAATCGAGCAGATAACTTGACTGCTGGAGTGGTTTTGTCTGTTCGTGACCCTGTAGGACAGAGTAGAAATTCTCCCCGACCCCCCCACCTCCGGGTTCCCACAGCTGTAGTCCAGGAAAGCAGACTGCCTTGCCTTCTCCCATGGAGGGAGGGAGGGGCAGGCGGCTTCTCCCTTCACTCGGCTCCTCCAGGACTCTTTAACATAGTTCTTTGGGAAGATCCCCCTTTTGTGATGTAGGTAAGTATTTCCGCTGATCTCCCAAGTGTAGACTTGCACACAGGCTTTGCTGTTCTCCTCCACTTGGTGCGACCAGCCAGTGGCTGTAAGAATGGAACTGTCCAGTTTAGGCCTTCCTCTGAGAGGCTGGGGGAGGCTCCCCTGGAAGACCAGATGACACCTTGTTGGGAGAACTGATGGTTGTGCTCACCCTAAAACTGCCTGGTGTCAAATGAGGCCCTGAGAGAGGGAGGAAGCCAGAGCCTGTACTTCGATACCATTGTGTCCTAATCACTATGGAGGAGACTCATAATCGATATCTCAGCACTTTCCTAGTCACAATAGTATGTCTGGAGTCAAGAGACTAGTGAGGCTAAAATACACCTTTCCCTCACTATCTTGCTGTCCGACATTGTGCATTTATAACAGTCATGCAACATGTACCATCCGGTGGTGGTTCACATCAACTGTGAACACCTGGTAGTCATGAATGCTGAGGCTTGAGGCCAGAGCACCCGACACTGGCTGTGATGATGAAGACCAGCTGTCAGCGTGGTGAGGCCATGGTTTACAGAGCCAGGTCATTTGTGACAGTCATGGCGCACGTGTCCATTTTTAAAAAAGATCTGATGAGATCATCCTCCATTGTCTCATCATGCTGATTTTTGCACAATTTGATCTTGGGAATCTAACCATGTAAATAAGTGAAGGATAGGTCTAAATTAGACTCGATGAAGTGTGGTAGGAAGTTCCATGCCTTTGGCTGCAGGACTGAAAAATAGCTCAATTTTTTATTTCTTATGTCAAAAATGTTAATCCAGGCTGGTCTCACATATGTAGCCTATGTGAATATGGTTAGCTTCCTGCTTTCTTATACTGGAATAGAATTGTTTTTATACCTACAGTAATTAAAAAATCATTGGCCTAATGGTTTTCCCTTTTTCTTATTCTTCAGGGGAAGTTTACTAACCAGAAGTCTTGCAGAAATCGTCAAGAAAGATGACTTTGTTCTTGACTCAGAGTATCTGATCACATTACTGGTGGTCGTTCCAAAGTACGTCTCTCTGGTAACCAAAGGGTTTTTCCTTGTTAAGGTACAAGACAACTGTTAGCAGCTGATGTTATAATTTGAGAATAGCTATAAAACCTCTGTGTAAAGAAGACATTTATTTGTTCTGTCAATGAACATGTATTCATGTTACACATTAGTTTAGAAATCGATAATGGAGTTAGCAATTATAAATTGAGATTCCCTTCAAGTTCAGTAGCGTGGTAACACGCATTACAGAATTAAATACTGTTGCTAAATGATTAAATTTTCTTTCAGTATTGATGTAAACTTTGTCAAGCTAATTAAAGGAAGGTCTCTGTCCTCCATTTTCCTGCAAAGGCTCTGACTGAGCAGGATGGATTCGGAGCATTTTGGACCCACCTCCCGTCTGTAGGAGAAAGACAGGAGGATCTGCTTCCTTCAGATGGCAGTCTGGGAAGCCCGAGGGAGCGGTCCTGCCCTGTCCCGTAGGGTCCCTGGGTTGCAATGAGCTCAACAGCGGTGGCTTTCATTTAAAATAAAACCTACAGGAACAGAAAGCGGATCAGATGAGAGGCTAGCCAGATGTCTCTGTGAGCGGCATGGAATGTTTTGAGTGACGATGTTTTCAGTAGGCTGTGTGGCCATGGTACGGCTATTCAACTCTACCACGGCAGCTTGGGAGCTGAAAGCAGTCGGGGCGATCTGTAAGGGAATGGCTATGGCTGCGTTTCAGCAAAACTTTATTTTCAGAAGCAGGTGTGGGTTATGGGCCAACCCTTAAGTTAAATAACCCTTGATATTTCATTTAGATGGAGCCCTCGATTTTCATGAACATTTTATCGCTGCTAATTTTGGTAAACTGAAACCTTTGAACCCGCATAGGAAGATTGGAAGTGTGTGTGTGTGTGTGTGTGTGTGTGTGTGTGTGTGTGACATTAAGTGATGCTCTCATTACCTTATACTTAACTCTTGCTATCTGAGACTCTTGGGGTCCAATATATCAGCGCCCCGGGCCTCCTGAGTGTCATTGCCTGAAGTCCTCCCTCACTGCCTTTTCTCGTGACTAGGAAGCAGGGTGTTGGGGAATGTCAAGCTGTCACGCGTGGGGGGCTCAGACGCCAACACCCGTGAAGGGACCGAGCCAAACTAACCCCTGGCCCGCAAGTCCGTGTACTCATGGCGACTTTAGGGCCGCGGTGCCCGAGACTGCTGCCGCTCTTTACAAGTCTTTCTGTCTCTCTCCGAGGGAGCAGACAGTGACTGCAGCATGCGCTGACTTGTCCTTTTTATCTTTCTCTTTTTTAAAAAAAAAATTTTTTTTAGGGGGGGGGGGGGCATCACTGCTCTCCGGCGGTGGGAGGAGGAGGCCCAGCCCCACTGCTGGGATTGAACCTCCGTCCCAGTGGGCCGCAGTCCCGCGCACAACCACTACACCACCAGGGCTCAGCCCTTTTATCTTTCTCTTTACTGAAGACTGCAGGTTTGTAGATGGTCCCCTGCATATGAACACAGGTGTGGTTCTAAAGCATGTGCTTTGTGTCTTAGTTAGGTAACTCCTCCTGCACTATGGGAGCACTGATTATTCCAGTAAATATCCTCTGTTTCTATGTTTTCAATACGGTGTAGGGAGCGAACCTTTGTTTTAGAGAAAAGGTTTGCCTCATCCGACCTTTATTTACAATGACTTTTGAAGAGCAGAAACGTTGACAGCTCTCTGTCCACAGTGACGGCGTCACAGGACCTAGTCATCCTGTGTAACGCATTATTTACTCTTTGTCCTGGCCTGCAAGCCTCTGTGCCAGTGGGTCTGTCAGAAACATGGCTGTTTCTCCTCATACCCCTCTGGAGAAGGTTGTTGCACAGTGTTTCTTGGCAATGTAATGTGCTGTCACTTTATTTACATACAAGTTTCTGGTACTCTGGACTTTAAGTAAACACAGGCTTCCCCAGCCTTTCATTGTGGCCACTCAGTAGAGGGCCGGGGCTTCAGGGTTGACCTTTTCTCTGTCCACGTGAGGTCATGTGTGTCAACCGTGGCATTTGAAAGTAAGTTAGGGCTCTGCATGTTACTTTGTCCCTTGCCAAGCTTAGTTCTAGGGTGCACCACTCTGCAATCCATTGTAGGTCTGAGAAGGAGGTCAACTACATTTCCTGCTCTGTAGGAAGCGAGTTAAGAATGTTTTGGTTGGATTTTCAGAAATCCTTGGTGTAGCAGTAGCTGAATCTCCTCTGTGTGTCCACCCCTCCTCTGACGACAGCAGGAAGTAGGGATTATTCACCCTTCTCCAGCACTGCTTGTGTTTTTTTTTCCTGCAGGTTAAACCACAATGACTGGATCAAGCAATATGAAACACTAGCGGAAATGGTAGTTCCAAGGTCTAGCAAGTAAGTAGTAATCTCCGTAAAGCTGTCTGTCTCCAACATTCCATCTAGTTTAGATTAGGGAATGTCTCATCTTTCTTTTGCAGTGAATCTATAGCTCCAGAACCATCATTCTCTCTGTGCAAATAAGGGGGCTACAAAGCTCTCGTGATCATACATTAGACCTGGAGGGAATCATGCAATCATTGTACCCACTCACGTTTTTATAGATGCAGACTTTTGAGGGCAGAGAGTTGAAGGCGTTTGCCCAGAGTCACACACATCACCAGTGGCAGGGATGGGCCTGGATCCCAGGTCCTGGGGGTGGCACCTCTTCTGCAGCACTGGTCTGCTTCCTGAAATCTCATTGCACATTCACCGCACACCTGCTTTGGGGCTATGATTCTTTCTTGTACATTGGAAAGGAAGTATATGAATGGCTACTGGAATATTCTACTGGCACCCTGCTGCTACCTCCAGATCTTCACCAGCACTTTGCAGTGAGCGTAGAATCTGCACCATCTGTGCTTCCCTTATGAAAACACACTCCGAGGAAGCACGTTTCCACTGATGGGTTTACCATATGTCGTCTTATCTGACGTTGATGATCATTCTGTGTGACAATGTCAGAATGCAGAAAGGTTAATCATCGTTGCCTAAGGTCCGTGACGGTGTGTGTTGGTCCAGTGGCACGAAGCCTCCGTTCTGTACCTCGAGACCCTGCCCTCTTGTGACGCTGCGTGCTATTCTGTCCTATATTCTGTCTTCGTTTTTGTCTGTAGGCCTCGAGAGCAGGCAGCCCGGAGAAAGGCAGGCAGAGGAGATAGTAAAGAGAATGGTATTCGTCAGGCCAGGCCCATGAAATATTTTCTTTTCCAGTTTCACTGTGTCAGTCAATATGGGAGGTAGTTTAGTATAAAGGGAAGAGTCCTGGACCCAGGGATCTGAGCTCCAAAGCTGGTCCTGCTACCAACTTGCTGTGTGACCTGGGGTTAGTCTTTGAACTTCTCTGGGCTCACTTTCTTGATCAGTAACGTGAGCAGAGTACCTTCCTCTTCTCCCTCAGGCAGCTATTTTAAGACATGGTAGGTACACAAACCTAAATCTAGGACAGTTGTTGTTGTTTAACAAATGCAGGTACTTTAAAATTAAGCAAAAACCTGTGCTCATCATGAAGTTTCTCCCCCTCCCCCTCCCCATTCTAGGGGACGTACTTTCCGTGCACAGCGGCTGTTCATTTGGTAAACTCAAGATCAAGGTTGCGCGTTGGTAAATTGACTCCTAGTGTGTTGTCACCTCTTACCTCTGTTGTATAGGGCATGAAAGCCACGAGGGTGACTTTATGTCTAGGTGGCAGGTGAAGGAGGGGAGTAAGGACCCAGCACACACAGAATGTCCTTGCTAGTTGTCCACATGCCGAGTCAGATCTCCAGGTACGTGGCGTGCTCAGAAGAAGCTCTGTGCCCTGGAGCAGCAAAGGGAGGAGAGTCAGAATTGGAGGAGGGTACAGACTATCTGGCTGATGGCCTCCCTCTCCAGGCCCCTCCTTTGTGGAGAGAGACAACAGCTGGATGGTAGCCTCTTCAGTGCTTTGGCTCCCCAGACAGCCCAGGCTTCCTGGGAAAGTGAACCTTGCTTTTTCTTTCTTTCAGCATATTAGCAAAACATACCTCTGAATTCCAGAAGCACGCTCTCAGTCTTGTAAAAAGTTGTTACTTTTTGTTTGTGAAAGCAACACCTTGCAGCTCAAAACAAAGCATCATATTTAAAAAAACAACCCAAAGCTCAGAGACATAAAACATAAAAGGAGGAGACCTTCACCACCCCCAGGTGACTCTCTCCTGCCCCACAGCCATCAGTGGTGAATAGTGGGTAGCCTGTGACCTTGTTTACAGGGCTCTGTAAGTGAGTAGCAGTGAGTAGTTGTTGGACATAAAAATTGAGATCAAACTCTATGTGGATTTTCCCCAAAGCATCATAGATGTATGTGGCAGTTCGAATGCCCTTTCAGCAGATGCTGTGCCTGGACAGCCCTTCAGACATCCCTTGGACCTTCAAAAGCCTTGAATGGACACCCCACGACCCGGCAAAGTGTGTCCACTCAGAGGGTGTTTAGGAGGGGGACATATGAGAGAAAGGAAAGAGGCTGGACTTCCGAGATGAGAGGCCACCTTTCAGGAGAGAAGATGGTCCTTAATCAAAAGGGGCAAGACCCTGGAAGATAGCCACCTGCACAGCCCGGTGCCAGGCCAGCCCACAGTTGGAAATGATGGTGCTTCAGCTCTGGTCTGCGCCTGCCGTGTGCAAGGCAGTGCTGATGAGCCGGTGAAGACAGCCTTGAGGTGGTTGGAGGGGTTGTTAGACTTGTGTTTCTTCTCTTGCTCATTTCAGAATTCTACTTTCATTTTAAGATTTGAAGTTGCCTTTATTTTTTTAAGCAGTTTTATTAGCATATCATTCACTTATCATAGAGTTCAATAGTTCAGTTACATCGAGGAAGAGTTGTACAACTGGTACAGAATAGAGTTCTCGGCACAGCACACAGAATGCAGGACAGATGTACTTCCAGGAACAGTAGTGGGAGTAGCCATCCCATGAAGGCAGCGGGGGAAGGGGTGAAGCAGGGGAAACCGATCACAATGATCCATGTCTAACCAACCCCGCCTCCTCCCCAGGGTGGGGCTGAGTAAGAACTGAAATGTCAGGGTGAATGGAGACAGCGGATGGTGTAAGATATGAAAATAATAATTTATATTTTTTGCAGAGTTGGTGGGGTTGGGGAAGAGGAGTTGACACCAGGGACTAAAGTAGAAAGAAAATGTTTTGAAAATGATGATGGCAATATATGTACAAATGTGCTTGATACAATTGATGTATATGGACTGTTGAAAGAGCTGTAAGATCCTCTAATAAAATGATTTTTTAAAACAATCATACAGTTCTCACCACAGACAATCTCAGAACATTTTCTTCTTTCTTGTACTCTCCTGTTATTAGGTTCCCATTTACCTCCAATCACCTGTGCTGACCGCACAAAGAACCAGCAATCCAATGACTGTCTCTGTAGATTTACCCATCCTGTATGTCATTTGCAGCAAAACGTTACAAAACAAACTAATAATAACAAAGTAAAACAGATCAAAAGCTCAACTGAAAAACTGAAAGTATTAACTAAAACAAATTCAAAAATGGATCAAAGCGGAAATTGATGGGTGCGGTGTTACATTTTCGCCACTCTCCAGTGCTGGTAGCAAGGCTGTTCACATCCTGGTCTGTGTCCGAGGGCACTCAGGACCAAGCGGCTGCCTCGGGTGTATTTCCTCTTCACTTTGAATTATGTCTTCTCCGTGAAGAAGAGAACTAACATTTTTCAATGGACTTTTTCTTTTTTCCCATAGTGTTCTCTCAGAGGACCAAGACAGTTACCTTTGTAATGTCACCTTGTTTAGGAAAGCAGTTGATGACTTCAGACACAAAGCCAGGGAAAACAAGTAGGTTGTTTTTTTCTGTTGTTTTTGAATTTGTTACACCAGCTCTACACAGCTTGGACAATCTTGTTTTATTTCCTCCAAATTTAGATTCATTGTTCGCGACTTCCAGTATAATGAAGAGGAGATGAAAGCAGATAAAGAAGAAATGACCAGGCTTTCTACGGACAAGAAGAAGCAGTTTGTATGTACCAAGGGCTCAAGTAGAAAGAAAATGTTTCGAAAATGATGAGGCAAAAAATGGACAAATGTGCATGCCACAATGCATGGGTGGACGGACGGACTGTGATAAGAGTTGTATAAGCCCCCAATAAAAGGGTTTTGTTTTTTTTTTTTAAAAGACTGAGCCTTATGGGTGTCAGGCATGAGAACATTGCTGTCAGAGGAGGTAAAGCTACTGTGGTGTGCCATGGAGACACTGGTCTTTTTTTTGGTCTATTGAATAATGAGAATGAGTAACCTCTAAGCTTAACTTTGTGTGCCACTTTTTAATCTTTTTAAAAGGCAGACCTTACAATTAACAGTTCCTTCAAAATCTCTGTCCAAGTCCATTGTTAAGTGTAGTGTTTTAGTTAGTGCTTCTGTTGTGCAGAGGATTATTTTAGCTAATCCAGAGTCACCTTTTCAGTAAGAATTTTTTATTTTCGTGAGACAGATTTGTTTAATGCCTCAGCCTTGCATTGAAGCCGTTTGCATTGATGTCACTGTGGGATCCGTGAGTGATTTTCTTTTCCCCCTCTTCTTTCCCGAGGGCCCACTGGTGCGGTGGCTGAAAGTGAACTTCAGCGAGGCGTTTATTGCCTGGATCCACGTGAAAGCATTACGGGTGTTTGTTGAGTCTGTTCTAAGGTAAAGAGAGGACATCGAAGCACTTGGGACTGGAGAGCTCGTGGGTCCCTTTCCCTTGCTCCTCTTGAGCAGGCAGTAGTAGCAAGTGGACTTGAGACGCCCGCAGGCTAATCGTGAGCAAGAACACATCCATGTCAGGCAGCTTACCTGGGCCTGAGTCTTGTCCGGTAACCTCAGTTTCTAGAAAGCCCTGTGGCTGTGCTCAGGTTTCTTTCTTGCATGATATGTGTTCAAAGCCATTGTTTGGCTGTAAGAAGCAGGAGCCCTGGCGGCCCAGTGCTCTTAACATTTGACTACTTATCAGAAGGCCGGCAGTTTGGATCCAGCCATCCCTCTTAGGGAGAAAGAAGAGGTGACAATCTGCTGCCGTGAAGAATCCAACCGGGGGTGGGGGGTGGGGGGTGGCGCGGCAGTTAGTTCCACTCTGCTCCCCAGGCTTGTTCTTGGTCAGAATTCACTCAAGGAGGTTTTGTTTAAGAGGATACCCTTTAAAAAATAATAAAATGTGGCAAGTAGTTTTGGTGTTTTCACCAAAATATCTTCACATTTTGCGACATGTAAATCAAATTGTTAAATAACTTGCCTGCAGCAATGCTTGTCATTTTAAAATTTCCTCAAGATTGTCAGAGTAGAGGTGAACACCCTCGTGTTCTTTATTAATACAAAGGTAATTACTGTGCTTACATACGATTCCTATTTCCCAAGGGTTCTCATAGAGGACCTTTAAAATTCCATTGTTCGAACAGGCATTCCTATAAGAGAATTGGTCTCATTCAAGAGAGACTTTTCTAGTGGACCGCGAGGACTGGGCAGGTTTGAATGTCAGTGAGCACAAGTTGAACTTGTCAGTAAAATGAGATTTCCAGGGCTGAGCCCTGGTGGCGTAGTGGTTATGCACAGGACTGCGGCCCACTGGGATGGAGGTTCAATTCCAGCAGCAGCTCCACAGGAGCAAAGGCTGGACCTCCTACTCCCACCACCAGAGGGCACTGATGTCCCAAAAAAATAAAAAAGAGATTTCCTCTTCCCTTTAACCATGATAAAAGTCGTTTGAGAATATCTGCTTTAAAAAGAAAATCTCTTGATGTTTTTACATATGTGGTGTGTACTGTACGTATGTCTTTGTTTATATGGTGTCTACTGTATTGATGTTTCCTTAACAGGTATGGCTTGCCAGTGAACTTTCAAGCAATGCTGCTGCAGCCCAATAAGAAAACAATCAAGAAACTGCGGGAAGTATTATATGGATTGTATAAGCACCTAGACAGCAGTGCAGCTGCCATCATCGATGTAAGTGCTCTCTTGATGGCTTCGGTGTCCAGCAGGAGCTAGAATGATTTTCGGGCAAAATTCCTGGGAGGAGACCAGAAAGGGTACAGTCGATACTGTGAGACTTAATCTTCAGTGATAGGTTGTGGGGAAGGGAGCCCGTAGTATCCCTGCAGCGCCGCAGCTTCCTAGCTGCTGGCATGAGACAGGGAAGCCTCTGACTGGGGGGCAGCACCAACAGAGATGGTGTCGGTGGATAGGCCGTGTTTCTTCAAGCCTTTCCCCTGCTTTCTCCTGAAAGCAGAACACCGTCATTCTCCCCACGGCCTTGCTCTTAGTAGCATTTAAAATGTTTTCCGCATTTTATATTGCATTTATGTTGTAATAGAACTTAAAACAAAAACTTGGTGTGAAAGTGTCATCCGACTAGCATCCATCAGGCATTAGGTCGTCCGTGTGCTAAGTGCTGCACCTGCACTTGAGCTGTACTTTAGCCTTAAGCCCTTTGAAAGGGACCAGGGAAGTGTTGTTATGACAGAATGGCAGCCCCAGCCCCTCAAGAGACGTCTCCTAGGCATTCAGGTGAATGTGTGAGGATCTAGAATTGAAACCTAGCACTCAGGACTTTTTAAGTCTTCCTGGTGGAAAGGTGGCTTTTTTTTTTAAAGGGGAGGAGAGAAGAGGTTTTGTGTTTTTTTGGACAGTATTTTATTAAATGTACTAATCGCAGACTAAGGATTATTGTATTCAGAGGACAGGCACTGACTGTGTCACTTTGTCCTGGAAGTCTCTAACTATAAATGTTCTAGTTCTGTGGCTTGGTAGCAAAGAGTTGGTAGGTATTGTTTACTGGAAACCTTGACCGTGACTAGGGTAAACATAGCATCATTATCCAAGAAAAAGACCCAAGCTTATTCTCTTGAAAGGAGAGAACTCCCTATAGGGACATGGGAATGGTTTGATATGAGACAAGAAATCACACAAGATTTGATTTCTAAAAACCCTGCAGTCGCCGGGCATTTTAAGGGCTCTCACTCAAAACCATTAGACTAGTAAGCAAAGGATCTGGAGGTGAGGACTCAAGACTTTGTTACCTCTCCCTAGTTGAGGGCAACTTCCAGGGGAAAATGCCACCCTCCCCTCTCCCATTACTTCATCAATCCTCTCAAAACCCATTTTCTTGTGTATGCTTCCTGTTTAGACCTCTCACCCCAAACGCTGACACCCTCGGTTAGTGTATGTGTAGGGGTCTTGAGAAGGGAATGGCAAGAATCCCCCCTTCTTGTAAGCCCACTTTGCCACAGCCTTTTTGAAGCTCTCTTGTCCACGTTTTTATGTTTCACCTCCTGCATTCTCAAGCTATGCGTCTTAGAGTTTATGGAAGGCTTTAAATAGGAGGAGGCAATGGTTATAAACACGGACAAAGTTTCCTGGCTAACTCTTAGACTTAGCCACTTAGTGGCCATCACCTTTCAGACACATGGTATTCTTCTCTGGGCCTCAGTTTTCTCACCACAAAGGCAGAACCGTACAATTTGTCCTGGGTTATGGACGATAGAACAATAGCTCTTAATTGCCAGGAGAACGCTGAGTTTGTTTTTGTTTGTTTTTCCCCTGGAAAAGGGTTGGTCAGTTCAGTAAGTCTGGGACCCTGTGGATTTAAATGAAGACATGTCAACTTTTTAAGACAGACTCTTAAGATTCTGGCACCCTGTTCTTTGGAGACTTTTTCCAGCGGGGATGCCACTCTGGGCCCCCCAAGCGGTGTTACTTGTAACTGAGACAGGGGCAGGGCGGCGGGGCCGAGCTGGGCGGGCTGCGTGGGCAGGCGCTGTGCTGGCCGTTCTTTGGTTGCACGTCTGCCCAAAGAAGGCATGCGTATGTTTACGTTAGTCCCCTGGCTAGGTAGCATTTTCTTTTTTTAAACTTTTTTTTTTT